>JBBYHM010000010.1:5572518-5586017 GCA_038381775.1 Adansonia rubrostipa | reverse complement strand
AAAAATTCCAGGTTAGGGGTTTTCAAGAGCAACGATATATATATATATCTATATATATATATATATATATATATATATATATATATCCTAAGGTTGTTTTGTTTTGTATTGATGATTGTATTATATAGGGATCGAAGAGAGTAATGAGGTCCATGTTGGGAAATTCAGCTGCTGACGCTGAGGAAGCTGTCGATTCCAAGGAAACTGATAACGTTGGGGACATTGACGCAATGGATTATCCACAACCCCATCGGAAACCACCTATTCATAATGAAAAAATAAAAACACAGAGGCAGTCGTAATTAATCTTATCCAAAATGTTATTGTTATCCTGTAGTTTCTATATGAAATTAAGATATAAAAGAAATATGTCTTTTCTTCAAAGACCGAAGATCAGTTTCAGTTTTTATTTTTTATTTTTTATTTTGTATGTTATTTTATGGTCAAAAATAAAATATAAAAATTCAAACTCCACTCTAAACCTATTCAAAAGACATTATTGTTTGAGTAGATAATATTAGCTGTTTCGACTACCTGCGAAATTACCCGCGTTGTTCAACTAAGCTACCGTGAAGACAATTGATGGATAGTGGCTTCTGATAAATATAATTAGTGTTTAATAATTTTTAATCTATCTATATGTATGCTACTGACAAAAAAAAATACAAGATATAACGCTGATTGCCGAATCTATTTATAACATTGGCCGTGATGCTTTGGCATTTGCAGAACTTTTGTTGCTTGTTCTTCATTAAATGCAAATGGAAACAGTTACATGCCCCCTTTAAGACTATCAGTTGAAATCATCAACTGATATGTACTGCCGGCATGGAAATCTCAAATTTAATTCAAAGATTACGCGGACAATATTGCTGATGGCGTCGAAAATGGGGGTTCTTAACTCTTGAATTTTCTTTCTGCCTCTGTTTTCAGTCCAATTAACCCAACCCGAGATTCAGCGATCTCTATGGCTGAAATGTGAAAGAATAAGGAAATAAACCGAAACAGAACCATGCATGATTGATGTGGTTTGGACGTAGGCCTTGCTCTCGAAAAACTGGCATCTTGAACAGAAGGATATCAAGCGCCATATAGGTGGAACCCATTTCGAACTGGCCGAACGAGTGTTCCTTCCTTTTATAGAATTCAATAACCTTATATTTATGCAAAACGTGGCCGTCTGTGAATCATGTGCTACCATTGCCAAATAAAATTAACAGCTAGAAAAACAATCTGCAAAATGAGTAAAATGTATCATATTACTAAGAAAGTACTTTTAGGCTCTCCCAAAGAAATCAAAGTTTCGTTCCAATCAACAAATTTTACCTACTACCTTACCAAGTACATGGCATGGCCGTCTATGAGATGGATAAAATTTCCAATTGCCCAATTGACTTTCAGTTTTTAATAGCACAAAGAAAGCAATGAAAGAAAAAAAAATGCCAAAATTTGTGCTCCAAAGCTGAAGCACCGATTCTCCACCAGATGGAATTTTCAAGGGAATGGCATTTCTTTAACTCTTTACTAAGTTGTCTAGATTCATTTGATATAATCAGGTACCACTGCAGCTGAAAATTAGGGGCTTGACAAAATTGATGAATTCAGAGGTTCTGATTCCGAGCTTCAAATCAACCTCTCCTCCACCCAACCAGAAGAAATCAGGATTAAGCTTTACAATAGCTTCATCCAAAATTACCTGAAATCAATTGCAACTTTATCCGGTTACTAGAAGAATAATAACCAAAAACTAAACTCTAACTCAGCCTGTCACTGTGTATACACACATAAACATGCGTGATAGTCACGCATTTAGCCTATCAAAATAGATCATATCTTCAATGAGAAACATTTAAATTGGTTTTCCGATTCGTACTGGAATTTGCAATATAGTATCTCAAATTTTGATCAATAATCACCCCTTGGATGTGCACTGTCACTTTTGTATTATTTAAACTTTGGTAATTTCAGTTAAGTTTCACTGCCAACAGCCTATTCATTCTACCAACTATACTACAAAAGCATCTTTAACACTTCATCTTTACCAGTTCACTTAAGCCATCATCTTATATCAAAGGAATATGCAGAAATACAGACAAGAAAGCCAAAAAAAACACCTTTACAACTGCATTTGTCAATGTGGCAGACTGGCAGCAAATCATTTGAGCTAATATTTGGAAGAGTGGACCAAACTGAAAGCTGGCAAATAGATTTGAGATATTGGAATTCATGAACAAGGATTCGATGTGTTGTGATACTCTTAGCATGTAAAGACATGATTTTTTGACTGTTCAACATCAGAGTATATGTGTATATAGAGCAGCCAAACTGGTTCTGAGCATGATAAGGATGGATATCCAGACAGGCAATTAAAACCTCAGGGCCCCATGTGCTCTTCCTGCAGAAGGACGGACACTGAGGGGGGGGACTGCCTAAAAGACAAGTGTCAAAAACATGTTAACCAAAATCTCGTCAAAGCAATTAGAAGTCTAAATGCAAATGAACCAACATTTTCATTTGAGAGTTCTGTCCTTGTTCCCTTTCTATTGTTCATTATATTATATTATGAACTGAAGATCAATCTTCTATTGAATAAACGCTCAACGCATTTATACAAACAATGATAGACCAAGTAGAAATAACAAACAATTCAAGATGCAAAATGTTTTCAATATGCTAACAAAAATAATAAAAAATCTATACATGTGAGGGGAGGAGCGGAAGCAAAAAGAAATGGAGAAACTACGAGGTGTCATGTAAAACTAGAATATAAAGGTTTGCATAAAGAGCACTTACTGGAATATCAGTTTGCATACCAATGCAAGTAACTGCATTGTGCTCATAGCCAGTCAACTTTACTGATGTCTCCTCAGGAGCAAGCCTTACTGCATTATTTAAAACAAGTTAAATGATTAACTAAATAAACTATTAGGAGATCAGACTTTAACAAAAATCTTCCAACGAAAAGAAAGAAAGACAGATGTCAATACTGCACCAAAATTTGAAAGGTTTCTTCAGCAAATAAATAAAGAAGAAGAAAAACAATGGTAGTATTAGAAGAAACATTAATCATCAATCTGACCTACAATGGAATAATCAAACACTTTACAAGCTGGGTTAAGAACAAATATCATATGTTCCTAGATGATTTAATAAAATTCAAACAAATAGATATTACCGTTGAATCAGAAATAATGAACATCGGTAGTTTTGTAACATATTGTCAAAGTTGTAAGAACCATGCTAGTGGCCACATTTTGCATAATCGCCAAAAATGTAATGGTGAGCTGGTGACAGCTTGCACTTTATTACACTCTAGTTTCTCTTAATTAATCATTTAGTTGATGCAAACACTAGTCCTTGGGAAATGACAATAAATGAAATAATGTTTGCCCCTTTTAAGTAAAAATTTTCGGCATGGAATGCAAAAAGGTTCAGACTCCCAATTTGTTATTGTTGTATCCAAACTGACACAAAGTATGGGTCACTAAATATAAGCAAACAAAGTTTTTGTGAGTCAAAGGAAATGAGAATGCGTTTGTAACCAAGTAGCTAGTCAAAACTGAAACAATGAAAAGGAGAGAGACGATGACAACAACGACATAAAAGGAAGGTCTCTAAGACTCTGTCTAAATCAATTTATATCATGATACATCTAGAGCAGATTATCAAATAACAAGATTTACCAGAAAAGAGAGGAAAAACGAGGAACCCTTGGTCTTTTTCACATAAAGCTTAATAAAGACTTAGTAATCAACTAGTAATGCATGAATGGATGTGTACTGGCAGTTGGCACCAACCTGAAAGAATATGATATTGACAACAACTATAATGAGATATGGCTGGACCTTTACAAAAGACCCAGTATTATCTATTGACTGTCACATTTTAGGAATAAATAACACATTTCAGAATGGCTATATTAATCTAACAATAATTTCAATGAAATATTTACGACCTTTATAAGTGTCATTTTTATCATAAAGAGGATTGCGAACAAAAAAAACTTACAGTTAAATTTCTTCTTTGATATCTTGCCACCATTGAGTGTGTACAGAAAATTTTTGACAGTTTCAGCATTGAATCTAGCAGTATACTGCAATATGAAAATGTTCAAACGTAATATCATCTTTCTAGGGGTATGCCAAATGGCATCTCGTTGATATATAGGGATTAGGAAGTTACCTGAACTACAACAACATAATACTTCGAATTGTTTCGATCACTACAATCAATTATGTTGGACTGTGCTTGAGTATTAACCTGAGCAAGCAAAGCAACTTTAGTGCAAAGTTTGGCAGATTAAAAATGAGCTAATCATACTTATGGTCTTTTGCAGTAGAAAATGAAAAGTCAACATAAAAATGGAAGGTGTGAAGAGGCAGGTATCAAAGTTGAATTGCATCAGCTTTCCAGTTTAAAAACACATTAAGGTACGGCGACCTACATCTACTTTCATCTCTTTTGCTCCACCATGAATATACTCTGGATGCTTTGGCTTAGCGTTTTTACTGCTTTTAATACTCCAACAATGCCCAATCCATCCATGAGACCATCTTCTACAATCCTCCTGAACATCTCAACTACAGATAATCTCTATCTTGAAACTTGGACTAAGTGGAAGCTTTGGCCACTATAAGCTCCAAAACTTGCCACTAAGCAAAAACCAAGAGAAAGAAGTGCTGAAATATTCTTTACATTTCATACGAATACGCTGTATAAAATGTGGAATGCTAAAATGTGTCACTTCAAAAATATTTGGGCATAAAATGGCTATATTTCACTGTACATCTCAGAAGTTCAAAAAATGATCATCCTAACAATATATTCTTCTCAGAAACCATTAGATTTCCATGCGTAAATGGGTATAAGACCGCAAGTTAACTAAAAAATGCCAGTCACAAGCTGGTCATGCAAACTCTATTTCTCATTAATCACTATAGCCATAATCAAGCCGCTGCTTTGTGGCTCCACAATATCAAGCTACACTAGCATCAACCATTCTTACAAGATGACAACTAGGCATTTGTCTTTCTCCTACTTAAAGTAACTGTTTTCCACCTTCATTTATTTTTTCCGTCAATATATTCAGATGCCACCAACCACAACATTCGTATATCAGCGGCTGCATTACTTCTAATAACGTTTCTTCACATTTGTAGGTAGGCATTGCAATGTAATCTATTCATTATTATATTAAAAAAATGAAATTAAACTTATTGCGACTTTAGATGAATTTAAAAAAAATGATCAAATCTAGATGCACTTCTTAATAGATTCTACAATCTCAGATTTGTCGCTAACTAATTGAATCTAATGACAAAATTCAAACACATACACGCAAATTCCGAGCAATTAAACAAATTCACATTAATCTACTTTGTCACACTCGTACAGAAGCTTATACCTTCTCAAGAAAATTTAAAAAAAAAGGTACTAAGGTGAGTTTAAATAAAATAGTCAAAAGACAAACCAAAACGATGCTTTTGCAGAGATGGTAAACAGAGGCGGCGCCAAGGGCATCGCGTCGGGACTCGAGAGGCCAATCGTAGTAATCGGATGGGACTCTCTTGAAGAAAAAGTCGTTGACGCCGTTGGATCGGAGAATGTTGGAGAGGCGAGCTTCGACATCAGAGATGGAGACGCCGTAAGTGAGAGGAGATGAGAAAGGGAGAGGTTCAGAGTTTTGAGGCAGGCAGGAGAGCTCTAGCTTCGATATTCTTTCGAGGATTTGAGTCTGGACTCGTTCTAGCTCTGCCAACGCTGCTTCCATGCTCGTCATCTCTTCTCTCCGTCTGGTTCTGGCGTCTCGGCCAGTCAAGGGGCTCAGGGGGGTTAAAGCGGAGCTTACCAGCGGCGTTTAGATGCGGCAAATAATAGTGATGCGTTATCTTAGTCAACGAGATGACTTTAACACCAGATGGCACGATTTGAGTGATGCTACTACTGAAATTACGTAGTCATGGATTTACCTTTTTTTTTCCTATTTATTTTGGGAAAAAAACAAAGATAAAAGGAGGGCCAAAAGGGTTTACTGTCGATGATAATGGTAAAATTGGTGGCAATTTTAATGTGTTACTGTCAACTATTAAATTATTCCTTCTTGTGTAACTGTAATTTCCACTGCTATATGTAATTCTATTAAAGAAATAAATATATAGTGAATAATACCTTAGGTTTTTTAAATTGTTTGAGAATTTAGGAGTAGCGTGAATTTTACTCCCGTTTTAGGAAAGACAAATGTCAAATTGGAAAACGGGCAACGTCTGCCGACAGATTGACGAATTTGGGGTACGGATCTATCGTTGTAGTGCGACCGGTGCACCACGTGAGGTGATATGCACCCGCGGCTATCAGATAATTCTTCGAGTCGTGATCACGAATTCCTGGTTAAATCTGTTATTCATCATCCATAGATCACCGTCCATGCATCCTCATTCCCAGAGATATGGGGAAGACCATTCGACTCGTAGTTGAGAGCGCGTGCAAGTAAACCGTCCAATGAAATTTCTTTAAGCGTATAGAAACGTGCCGCTGAAAACCCCTAGTATCGTCCCCACCCCCCCCCCCTTCTACCCTTACTAACTCTTCTTTCATTTTCCACGCACAAAGTCTCCAACCAGATATTTGAAGGAAATCTATAAACAAGCCAAAGTTAATTCAACTCTCTTGTCTTCAATTTTTTTCCCTTATCATCACAATGCAAAAGAGTCCTTCAGCTTCCTCTTTGGGTCCAGGCGGTCTAGACCTGGCTCAAGCCTTCTTCAAGCCCATCCAAAACACCGATCCACCTTCCCCAACGAAGCGCCACACCAAGATCTCCGTCATCGGAGTCGGAAACGTCGGCATGGCAATCGCCCAAACTATCCTCACTCAGGACTTAGCCGACGAACTCGCCCTCGTGGACACCAAGCCCGAAAAGCTCCGCGGCGAAATGCTCGATCTCCAACACGCCGCGGCGTTCCTACCACGCACTAAAATCAACGCTTCTGTTGATTACTCCGTGACCGTTGGATCTGACCTGTGTATTGTTACCGCTGGCGCCCGTCAAAACCCTGGCGAATCTAGGCTAAATCTGCTGCAGAGGAACGTTGCCCTCTTTTCGAACATCATCCCTCCACTGGCAAAGTACTCGCCGGATTCGATTCTATTGATTGTCTCGAATCCGGTGGATGTGCTAACTTACTTGTCTTGGAAACTGTCGGGATTTCCATCGAATCGGGTCATCGGTTCGGGAACGAACTTGGATTCGTCGAGGTTTCGGTTCTTGATTGCCGATCACTTGGACGTCAACGCACAGGATGTACAGGTCAGTTTGATACTGTGATTTTAATCATTTATTATATTACAAGTTGATGATGAACTTTACACTTACTAAATATTATTATGATAAATAATTAAATTAAATTTTGAATTCACAACTTCACATTAATACTATTTTGTTATAACAAAAGTAGTACATAATATTCCTTCTTGAGGTTGTTTAAATATACAATTATACTATTATGTGTATTAATACTTGCTAAATGTGCATTTAACTATACTTTTTATTTATGCAAATGTAAAAAAAAAAAAAATAGAATCAATAAATTTTACATTTGTTATTAAAAATGGTTATTCACTTAAAATATGGGGTAAGTAATGTTCATCCATGTCGTTGGATTTTACCTTTTTCAAATAATGCTAATCCATGTTTTTAGTAAATTTTTCAATATGATTTCTATGTTGATAAATTTGTATTAAAATCAATAAATGCAATGTTAAGCGTGAATAATATCAATAATCAATTATTTTGCTATGTTAAAAAGTTTAATTATATATGATTATATATATTAAAGTAATTTTTTTGTTATTAATTTATTTATATCAAAATTTTATAAGTTTTAATGTCTCATGGCGTGGGATCAAAGCTGGTTTTTTTTTTTTTTTTTTTTAGAATTTAATGTTTTTTCAAATCTTATTGCTTAATAAAAACATGTGGCACAGGCCAAAGACACAATGCAATATGTGTATATATATATATATATATATTGATTGTTAGTGAAATGCTTTTATAAGCTTTATTGGCAGCATCCTATTAATCACCAGAACCATTAAAGTCACTAACTTTTTGGTATTATTCTTTTGTATAATTTAAGTAGTAATATTCTTTTTGGTTTTCTTTGGGTGGACATAGATTTTTGGTTAAGCCTTGACGTCGGTTGCTTATTTCATTTGGCAATAGAACTATCAATAATCCATGGGTTGCATTTGCACAAGTAAACTTGCTAGGATTCAAGTTTTTGTTTTAAGTTTTAGGAATTTTTTTTTTTTTAAAGCATCCATTACTCTCGGTTCTCAAATATTTTAGAAATTTAAAAGACAAAATTAGTTTGAAATTTAACGTTAGGAAGGTCTATTCATACAATTGGTATTATTATATACGGTGAAGAAAGCAGCTAGTAAAGTAGCAATTTTAATTGTGCCAAGAACACAAATAATGTCGTCAACAACTCTATTTCCAAATGCTTGTAAAAATATTTGCAGGCCTACATAGTTGGTGAGCATGGAGACAGCTCGGTTGCACTCTGGTCTAGCATTAGTATTGGTGGGTTGCCGGTGTTAAGTTTCCTAAAGAATCAGCAAATTGCCTACGAAAAGCAGACCCTTGAGGATATTCACAAGGCGGTTATCGACAGTGCATACCAGGTGATTAGTCTCAAAGGGTACACTTCTTGGGCAATTGGCTACTCTGTGGCTAACTTGGCTAGAAGCCTGCTTAGAGACCAGCGGAAAATCCACCCGGTTTCGGTCCTTGCAAAGGGGTTTCACGGTATCGATGGTGAAGTTTTCTTGAGCTTGCCGGCGCAGCTCGGTCGGGGTGGAGTCTTGGGCGTGACCAACATCCATTTGACGGATGAAGAGTTGCAAAGGCTTGGGAAATCGGCTCAGACTATTCTTGAAGTCCAAAGCCAGTTGGAACTGTAAGGAACCAATATTATATAGTAGACTGTCTGTAGACACTACTGTTGCCTCTGCATCTTTTAAAAGGCCTATCTTTTAACTTAAGCGTAAGACTTACCAGTGACTGATCCAGTCTATTGTTCAGATTAATCAATGTCTTTGCTTTTCCATCTTCGGAATTCTACTCTCTTTTTTTTTTTTTTTTTTTTTCAATATTAGAACAGTGTTATTCTTCAATATCATTTTTCAAACCGAGTTACGTTAATGAAAAAAACTAGTTTCAAAATTAAGGTTATGAATATGTAACATATTAATTATAAAAAGAAAAAAGAATATATCACATATTCATATAATTTTTTGTAAGAGTTTTTAATATATTTAAAGAATATGTGTCATTTTACACCTGGAAAATCTCGTGGCTCCGGTAAAATAAAATCATATAATTTTGCAAACCTTTAACCAGGTCTCCATCCCAGATCACCTTAAGTTTTACCGATTTGGTTACACGTAAAAGAGATTGTATAAATAGTGAAAAAGGTCGTGTTGGGGCCGACCACCACCTCGAAGAATTTAACCAAGATTTAGCCACCAAGCACAATGGTTAGGTAGGCTTATGTTTGAGGTAATAAAGCCCAATAATTTTTATTTTAATTGTAAAAATCATATCTGAAAATAACAATTACAAGTTCTTTATATATATATATATATATATATGTTTGAAACATTACCAGAAATCCCAATATCATAACCGAAAATCGAACACCCATGGCTGCAACAATACATGTTATAGTGACGAGTGGGATAAGATTTCCTGACCGAATTCCTCCCGCAGCCGGCATGTTTATCTCTCTCTACTTCAATTGTTAAGAATCAAACTCAATACCAGGAAGAGAAGAGGCGATTAACACAAAGAAAGCATAAAAACCAGAGTTTATATAAGCCAGGTGAAAGAAGATAAAGGTTTCACAATAGCATGGGAGATAGAACTGTTGTCCAACGGATATAGACGTAAAGAAAAATGTAATTTAATAAGCAATATATTGAATGTAAAAAAATAAATAAATGATAAATAAAAAATTAATCCCGGTTATAGGCTTATTGATTAATCGAACTCTATAGAAAAACATTTTAGAAAAAATCACAGTAATATTAAATTAGGAGAAAAGTTGAGCTGTAAAAAAAAAGATATTTTAATTATAAATCAACAAAAAAAAAAAAAACAGAATTATATTACTAGATTTTTTATTCTTAATACTACGGAGAAGTATTTAGATAGATAAAGTTTTTTTGTTAACTATGAAAAGAAAATTGTGTTTGCAATATAAATGTACTAATATAGTAATTTATATTCTCTCTTTGTAATGAAGTTTCCTTTAACATCCAGGGTTCCATGACCCTACAAAACATGCAACTTCGGTAATCATATTTCGTGGGGGTCCGATGAGGTCACTCCCACCAAAATTGAAACAAAGAAAACGCAGTCTTTTGCTGGGCATTTAAATTTGTTCAAATTACCCTTGGTTTACATCAAGTTTCGTGTAAATCCGACCATGTTTTCTTCTATGTTTTAATTTGTAGGTTTATATATATTTAATATAATAACTGTGAATATATATGCATCGAATTCTTAATTTAAACTTTAAATTGAAGTAAAATAAAAATGCAAAACGAATTTTGAATCTCAAACAAATTATTAATATTTTAAATATGGTTATAATTAACAGATGTTTACAGATAATAATAAAATTAACTAAAATGTTAATTTAAAAAAATTATATCCAAAATTTTTATAAAATCAGCTACACAGAATTACCTAAAGCTGACAAGTGTTGAATTTTTTTTTTAAATTCTTGCCCGGCCACGAATGAGAGAAAAGAAAATAAAAGAAAAAAAAAAAGAAAGAGAAAAATAAAATAAAAAATTTTCTATTCATGTTTGTGATTTTTTTTAATGTTTAAAATATTATAAATTTTTACGCATATTTGACATACTCGTGGTTCTGTTATATTCATATTATTTTTTATATTACGTTTTAATTATTGTTTTCTTATATTGTGCTTATGTTGTGTTTCAATTCATCATATATTTTATATAGTTTGTTATTATGATTCAGTTTAGAAAAAAATATTGTGTACATTTCGTATCTCAATTTAGGACATAATTTATCCTGGTGATTAAATTTAAAGAAAATTTTGTGTATTTGTGTTATTTTTTTATTCAAAACATTATAAATTTATATTAATTTTTGCACTTTAATAATTAGTTGTACGTTATTTTAACCCATTTATATATTTATGCTATATTCATATGATATTTAACATATTTATGTTTTTAATTTTTTTTTATGTTGTCTTTGTGTAGTGTCAGTTTATATTATATCTGGCACAGTTTGCCATTGTATTATAAATTTAGAGAAAATTTTATGTGTTGGTGTAAAGTTCATGTTGTGTTTCAATTCATAACATATTTAACATTATTTATTATAATAAATCAATTTAAAGAATAATTTGCATATTCATATGTGTTCGTATTTTTTTATGTGTTCAAAGTATTATAAATTTATAAAAATATTTACATGTTAATAATTTATTTTACAAAGATTTTAACAAGTTTATGCATTCGTATCGTGTTAATATTATTTTTGTGTAGTATCTTATATACTTATTTTTTCATTTTGTATTTGCGCCATATCTTAAGCAATCACATATTATTACATAATTTATTATAATAATTTAATTTTAACTTTAAATTTATTAATATAAAATGTTATTTAAATAAACAACAATTATTTAATATAATTTAACTTAAAATTAATTTAATTTAATTAACCATAAATGAATATTAAAAATCCTCAAGCGAAAGAATTCTAGTTTAATATATTACCGTTATAAAATTTAACAAAAAAAAATTGTATTGGATAGGGGTGAGTGAACACGCGGGAGTAGGCTAAAAGCATTGCCCCTCCACATCACTAAGGTGTTTGCTTTATCATCAGAGTTTTGATAATGTTCGATTTGATGTCGCCTCGGCTAAAATAAAGTAGAGTCATAAAGCTAAGAGAATCTGCGTTTTACAGCAAAGTTAGTAATGTGAAGCTCATTTTATTAAAATAATACAAATTTTTTTATTTTTGATTTTAAGTTATTTTAAAATTAATTTTTAAAAATAAATTAATTTTTAAGTAAGAAACTGATGAATAAAATATTATTTTTTTAATATAGATGAGAAATCGATAAATCAAATATCGATTTTTCATTTATTTTATATATCAATTTTTCACTTAAAAGTAAAAAAATCAACATATTAAATATTAATTTTTTAATAGTATAAAAAAAAATTTTTACTTAAAAAAATTATATATTTCAGCAATAATAAAGGTTTTACTCCACAAGCAATAATATTAAAAAAAATTTTAACGCTAACCCTACGAAAAGTTTTTAAAAAAGAAAAGTTTTTCATAAAAAAGGAAAAGTTTTACTTCAAGACTTCAGCATACGAAAAGTTTCCAACGCTAACCATTGGAATCACATGTCATCAGAAGCACAATTAATTCAATAATTATTTTCACAAACATAAATTAATTAGCTCATCATTTTATTACGCAAATAAAAAGTCTACAAATAAGTATTTGTAAAATCCAAGATTATTATTTGATTATTTATATGGCATGGTGCTTGCCAATAAAACAATCCGCAAAGTTCAAACACAAACTAAAAGTGCTGATTGAAGAAACGATCGAGGATTGATTGGTGGATGATGGGCTTTTATTATAGACTGGTTTTCAGGCGCAGATGGAGTCGGGGTGTATTTGCCTACCACAGTAGTTGAGCAGGCCTCCAAGAGGAACGTTAAGGTCGATATTTATTCCGAAGATATTGGCTTTCAGAGCTGTGCAAAGACAAATAGCAGCTTCAACATCAACCAGACTATTAATGAGGCTGCAGCATTGGCTGCTTGGGTTTGACCCTGGGTGCACGCCAAGCAAGAGCAGCCCCAACACATTAGAACAGAGCCTTATATTTAAGGCGTTTCTAGGGCAGGTAGTTGGAAAGAGTGGTGGCGATTGAGAAGTGACCAAAGTAAAGAGGAGAAGGTTGAGGCAAAGAAGAAAGACAATTGGTACTAAACCCTTGGAAGCCATTATTGATAGATAAGACCCAATAGTTTACTCGATCAAGTGCTTATTTTATGCTACGTGAAATGTGAGTTGTGATGCATAAGGTTGAATCTGCAAAGGTAATTTATAGAAGACACGGATACGAGACTATGGTGCATTGGTGCTGCATGGGGTTTTAAAATTCTGAACGTTGCCATTAATGCAAGTGGGCACAGCGACTACAAATAATACAATTCGGCACGGCAATCGTAGTTTCTATAAATTGCAATTTCTAAAGTTTTTCTAGTAAACAAGCAAGTGTAATTAAATTTGAACAATTATTACTGTAATTAGACGTCTAATGCTTTTACATGAAACTCATTTAAAAAAATCATACGAAGCTAGAAACTTTTGTTTTGGGGTTAGCGTAAACGTAATATGAATCTTTTTGAAAAAAAAAGTT
>JBBYHM010000010.1:5507528-5550872 GCA_038381775.1 Adansonia rubrostipa | reverse complement strand
AATCTCGATGGAACTTCAAAATACCCTTCATTAAAATGTCATACCAAGTTCACAAAACTCCCACTATAAGCATGATCCGGGAAGGTCTCAATATACGCAGCTTTTTTCTTATTCACATGAAGAAGCTGGTAAGTAAACATTTGAAAATACACTTGATTCTATTTAAAATAAAAATGGTCAAACTTGATAAATTCTTATAACGTTTATCACATTATTCCAAAGTTGTCCATCTTATTTCTGCCATTTCAACTACATTTACCCTTTTTTTTAAGATAAAAATTTATAAAAGGCCACCTATGATAGTGGGTCATGCATTCCATTTTCTCTTGTTTCCATTCCAACTCCACAACCTTAAACTTTCATTTTATGGATCAAAGAAAAAGGGTTTAATTCGATCATGATTTTCAAGTCTTCAACACAATGAGATAAAGTTTATCATCTTAGATAATATAATTTAAAGAAAGCAAAGAATGGATTTGAATCCAAAAAGGTAAACTATTACATTCCCAACACATGGGATCCTGCGTAATTATAAAGGGAAAAAAAAAAAAAAAAGAGGAAGAAAAATTGTTGTTTGGGCGAATGGCACCCCTCCAATTATTTTCACTTCCCCCAGTTGTCGACTTCCTTAGATATTAGCGTTTAACAGTATCTTCTATTGCTATCATTATTATAAGTCAATAATCAAATCCCTTTGTCAAGTCTCAAGGTTCCTGGAATCTACAATATTTCGATATCTTCTTTTCTTTAATTTCTTGATACCAAAGAGGATTAATTTCCAAGTAACCTCGATTTGGGTTTTTGGTAATTATAACGTCTTCCAAAATACTTACAGGATTTATTTATATAAATACTTCATTTCATTCATTCATCTATAAATTAAATTGCATAGACAGATAATTCCAATTTGGAATACTAATCTATTTAATTATTACTATATTATTCATCCATAATTGAGATTTCTTATACAAAAGCAATATATACATATATATAAGTAAAAAAGTAGAAATATAAAAACTGCTATGCACTCAGCTCTCCAAAGTCTTATGAAATAAAAGAATGAAATTTTGAGAAACATATCACTTACTAGTTTGGAAAATTATCCTATACCTACACTGTGGAAATTAAGGGAAGATATGTCCATTAAGGTTATAATCAAAAATTAATGAATTAACATTATTATTGTGATATATATATATATATATATATATATATACGAAGTCCAAAAGCTTCAAAACGGTACATAAGATATTCTTCCTACCAAACCATCATCTATAAATAAGATTTTGATAAGTAAAAATGATTAGATAACTATATCTTTGAAATTGAAGAAATTTTAAGTTTAAACTCCTCATTGCAAAAACAAAACACAAGACAAACACTAAAACGATCGTGTTACTAAACAAACTCATCTGATTTCTCCATTATAGCATTAAATTTAATATCCATTATCTCATTATATTCTAAAACAATATAATGAAAGCATTATTAATAGCTAGGAATAGAATAACTTAACTATATAGCAAAACTACAATATTGGTCTTGACCATATACATGAGTTAGCATGTCATCTTATAATCAATCAAATATTAATGTACCGAAGAACACGATAAACATGTCAGTTGAATTGCCACATCGGAGATGACTTCGCTCCAAAATTTTTGATGCGTGGTGGATGATGAAATCTTTGGTTACCCTTATTGTGTCCCAATACTGACCTTTTAAATTTATAGTCACTAATCAATCCTTTTAATATATTACTATTTCATAATCTCATTTGTTTGACTTATATAAGAGTTTATGCCGTCCATTTACGGACCATGCTATAGATTATCATTCCAAACCAATTACATGTTTTCAATGGACAGAAACTAGGGGCGACCCTATTTTTTTCCATAATAAAAAAGTGACCTTGCAGCCAACCATGATGTTGCACTCGGATTAATTCACTCTCTCTCTTCTATTATAGGACCGTTTTAGTGATAAATCAACGTACCAAAGTAGTTTATTATATTCCATTTTGAAGTTTTTAAACAGCTATAACTTAGCCACTTGTCATATCTTGTCTAGTGTATTGGCCCTTGGAGAACCTGAAGGAATACGTGAAATGAATTCTTTATTCTACTTTTGTCTTTAAAAATCCTTAATAATACAGAACATTAATACATTATAGGGTGTTTGTTATCCATTTATGACCTTTTCTTTTCATATGCTTGTCGAAATGAAATGTCAACAGTCCACAAAAGCTTAGATTATATCCTTAGTTTTTCCTTAAAATAAAACAAATTATATAGTAAAAGGTTCTGATTGTGATAACATGACTCTTAATTCAATAAACTTCACATACTTTTCCGAGAGGATGAAAGTGAATCTTGCACTTTCATCGTCACCGGCAAACCAAAATTATTCTTTTTCTTCTTAATTTGTATATATTGAATGGCGTTCACACTTACTTCCATTACAAATTTTGAGAAATTGAGTGTAATAAATTATTGCCCGTAAAAAGAAGTAAAATCTTTTCTAAAAATCTTAAGAATAATTTTTCTCCCCAATAGTCATTCTTTAAAACTGTGTTTATGAAGAGTTTAAAAATAACATTTATTTTTAATACTATTAAATTAAAAAAGACATTCATCCTAATACTTTTTAATTCAAGATACAGAGAATGCCTCTTATCTTATCCCTAAAAATTTCTCATTTTATAATATTCGTACTGATGACTTTAATTTATGGATTAGATGATGCGTTAATTATGACATTTCCTATTGGAGTAGGAGACTATTTGTAACATAGCATCGGTTAGGGGTAGCTAGAGGCATAAAATTATTGATTAACAGATCCTTCCAAGAAAATTTGTGAGAAACCTCAAGTGGATTGGGGTTGATCACCTTATAATTTGAATCTTGAATTTTAATGGTTCATGAATTTTGGTTGACTTTTCCATAAATTAACAGGTATAGACCCACAAATCATATCTTACTTATCAAGTACTAGGCATTGCATCTTATTATCGTTATATTCATTTAAAAAAAAAAATTAAGTCCACGAGGTCCGCCATAAAAATAAATTACGAATGATTTTTAAGGAAGAATCAACATTTATCCGATTAAAGTTGAAACCCGAGGACAATCAAGAACAATTTGTTGTCACAAGTAACAGGAATAGCCACTAACTTCATGCACCATGCATATATATATATATATATATATATATATAGTATTTTATTCATTTTCTCTTTTATCCCATATTCTTTTTTCGAATATATATAAATTTAAGTATCGAAATGCAAGTTCAAACTATTAGACACTTCTTTAATCATTTACTCTTCTTTGGCAAGTTCGACGTACATCTCCTTACCTTCCTCAAGCTTAACCCTTATAAGTCTCTAAGACATCAACAATTATTAATCCATAATTAGCACTTTTTCTGAAAATTTAGCCCTCGGGCCAGTACGTCAGCTTACCGATTCTTTGGAATATTAATTTGTTTACCACGAATCACATTTGATTAAAATAAAAAATAAACTGGAATATCCAGCGAGTTTGGGTGGGCCGCCAAATAACCGACCAATGGGCATTGGAGTCTTTTATTGACTTATATGTGATTGGTCGAATCCCTTTAATTTTTTTCTTAGTCAACCCTTGAGGCTCAATCAGTGGTTTATCGAGAAAGTTTTAGTGGCGGAGAATCGACCCTAAGAAGCCCACGTAGAATCTTCGGAATCGGACGTGTCACGTGTTGCAATTGTTGGGACGTTTTGGTTCTTTCGTCGCCAACAACTGCAAAAATGACCATTCCAAAATCCAAAAAGCATTCTAAGGAAGAAAATATTAAAAAAAAAAAGGCTTTCCCTTGAATGGAAAACGAGTTTTTGTTTAAATTTTACATATGTCGATTTCAATACTACTTGTATATTAGGTTTCGTTTTCAATTTACCATTAAATAAGTTTTCTTTTAATCGATTTATAAAAAATTAAATTAATTTTATTCTAAGATATATAATAATCTCTCTTTAATAAAAGATTTACATAAATTCAAACTTCTATTTTTTTTAATTTAAGCATATTTTATTACTCGTATTATACCTACTTCAATATTAAATAATTTATTTTATACATATTATTCTTCAAATTTGAATTAATTTTCAAATGCTTAAATCACTTTATTTGAGTTCTCTATGACGATAAGCCGTTGCATATAAAGATTTGACGCACGTTAGCAAACATACCGTCTGGCAAGATGTAAACCATACACTATATTTTTTCTTTCTTTAGATAATAAACAATATGTACACAATTCGCTAAATTAAACTAATGTCCGATTAATAAGTTTTTATAAGCCACATATAATTATCAACTTAAAAATAGTTTTATCTTTAACATATTATTTTTATTTTTTTATAAATAATATATTGATTATAATTTTGATATATATATAAATATATCATATTAATCAGTGCCATATTGATTAATACTTTACTTAAATTAATTAAAAATGAGCAAAGTGACTGCAAATTGTGTTTATAACGTCGGTACTTCTTGAACTTTTTTTTTTCCTCGCTTGAGACGGTGAAATTTTTTCTTTTTGCTGTAGAAGTCGTGTGTAATAATTGGAAGTCGATATAAAAGACAAAGCCCTCACGAGGAAACCTGGATAGCTTCATGTGTGTGTGTCACGTAAGGATGAACCATATCCCTTAACTTTTTCTGATTTCAACCCCTTCACTTATCACCTGGAAGAACTATAATTCCTTTTCCATAACAAGCAACACTAATGATAAATTCCAATAATTGCATAGGCTTTTTAAATAAATCTGCTGTGTTAATTTGCCTTTGATTAACAGGTTTAATTATCTCACAGCTTGCGAATCAAATGCAATGGATATGCATCATCAACTAGCAATACTGCATATTGGGGGGGGGGGGAGGAGAGAGAGAGAGGGGCTTGTCGACAATCCAGTGTAGAACTAGTAAGAAACATCACAATCACTGAGGAGAAGAAATTAGCTTAGCTGATATATGATCTCTATCGGATCCAAGCTACAGGTTTGATCACAATCCAAGTTAAAAAGCTCTCAATTATTTTGCACTGGCCAATTGCAACATCATCGAGACAAAAATCGTGGGACATGTATATATTTTCTGGTTGAACCAATCTTTGATAAGGTTAAATGATCCTTATCATCATTCTAATGATGGCTAGCAGGTGCAAAAAAATGTGCTCTCTAATTATTATAGAAGAAAGTTCTCCATCCCTCTCATGCATTTAAAACCATTGGACACATATTTGAACCTAAACACCTTATGTGGACATGTTCATTTGGTCATTGGTGGGTTCACAGCTTTCAATATTTAAGTTTTGTTATTTTCACATTAATATCGGCACATTGTTATTGCACATCATGTGTTTTCATTATTTTTGAAATATCATGTATATACATAAGTGTATGTGTATATATGTACACATTCGAATAAGCAGAATCTCACCGTATGTAGGAGATTTGAAATTAAATTTATAAAACTTATATTCCACCTATTGATCTGTATAGACAAAATCATAGTTAGCTAATAAAGTGATGTATAGCTAAAGTAATAAATATTTGCATATGGTAAAAGGTTAAGAAAAAAGGTGTATCCATTTATCATCTATCTCTTGGCCGAAAAAAAAAATATATATCATTTACCTAAATACACATGATCTCAATCACATGTGGTTAAACTTCTAAAAAATAGCTATGAAAGGTAATGATTAACGTGAACTATATATGATTCACAAATTTTTTGAAATATAATTTTAGTGTTTATATATAGATATAGATATAGATATAAAAGTATTAAAAACTTGTAGATATATCAAATCTCATGCATGTATTAAACGAATTACCTTTTAACTTAAAAGCAATAATTGTTTGATGGGACTAAAACAAGTTTAGTAAATCAGTGGGCTATAGGGAAAAGCTCAGTAATAATATTTATATTTATATTTATATATTTGAAAAATGGAAGAACTTAAAGCTGTGAATTATGAAATTTGTAATGATGCATTGGTGAGAAACTCCAGGGTGTTGGGAGTTTGGGACAGAGATTTTAATCAACACTCTTTTGGTATAAATAGCATATAGGTCCTTCATCATGCCAGATATACAGTAAACCCATAGCACTAGATGGTTAGAAAAAAAAATAGATTTTGACTTTCAATTATTAAAGAAAGAAAGCTTTTCTCTTTTCTTTTTCCCAGCTGGTCAGGAAATTGGTTGGTGTTCACAGCATAAGAAATTTGAACCACTAACCAAAAGATTGGATCTTTTCTAACATGATTTTCCTGCAATTTGTGATGATTAAAGTTTGGAAGAGGAGGTCGACAAATTAATGTTGCTTTTTGCCTGACTAACAATAAATAATAATAATTAATGTGAAATATCAAAATAACTTGTATTAGCATATTAGTTTACTTTAAATTTATATTTGATGCATTAATAATTATAAATTTATATATTGTTAGTAAATTAAATTATATTATTTTATTAAAATAAAAGTCATATTTATCTATTTTTAATGAGGCAGCAAAATTTTGTTTACTGATAGTGTATATATTTATACATTGCTATTGTATCAAACATAAATGTAATTTCTTTTAGGTAAAAAGATTAATAAATTAAGTTTATTATACAAATAATCTTTAAAAAAAATTAAAGATACATTATGTTGATTTGGAAATTATATTTCAAATAACAAAAAATTAACCTTTGGTGTGCTAGGTTAATATTGACTTTAAAGGATGAAAAAAAGACTATTTTAATAAAATAAAATTTGGTACTTAAGATATTAAAAATTAAAGTTCATTATTAAAACTAATAATCCGATAATTCATACACAATCCTTGATTTAGTTTAAAACTTAATGCATTGGAAGTGATCATTAACAAAAAGAAAAATAGATGGTCAAATTATAATTACTAGTATAAGCATATTAATTAAAATAATGATTATATACAACTTAAAGCTCGTTGGTAAAGAGATAGAAAAAGAAAAGCACACATTAATTGGATTTAGTTTAATGGAAATGGAGCTAAGTTCCAAGATTTTCTCCACTAATGAGTGAAGTTCCCAACATAATATCTTCTTTGGTGCCCTCACTCTCCATTTTTTTTTCCGTGAAAAGGTGAATTATTGCAAATACAAATTAGAAATTGAACCATTATTATTCGATTTATGTAAGGTTGATTTGAATTAGATCGAACATGAGATAAGATATTTTAAATTTAGATCGAACATGAGATAAGATATTTTAAATTTAGATCGATCAAGGTCAAATTATATTTTAATAAAAAATATTTTTATTTAAATTTAATTATAAAAATATATAAATATAAATATTTTAATATCTTAATATTTCTATTTGTAAAATGAGTTTTTGAAAATTATTGGACCACATCCTAGACAAATAGATTTTATTGGCTATCGATCTTTGTGGTAATATAATTCGATTTAACTCGTAAACAACTTTAATAGAAAATGTTAGTATTTGTAACCAGCCAAAAATGATAGTAAAAGATGATATTTAAAGTGAATTTATATAGTTTGGGTGATTTAGATGCAAACAATTAATAAATTACAATGCTTTTTTTCCCCCTTATATTTGGTAAAATATAAATTTAATTTTAAAGATTCATATTATTACATGGGGCTGATATTCGAATGTGTGAAACTAATTTTAATTACAAACAAGCACAGGATTATTTGTAATTTTCCAATTCAATTTATTAATTAATTAAATTTTTTTGTCAACCGTCAAAATTCATACTGCTTTATATTTTTTAAATACTCTAAAATAATTGTATAATATTATTTTCTACATACTCCTTTAAATCCCTTTAAAAAAAAATTGAATTAATTTCTTTGGACGACGTGGACACAAACAATGAAGGGAGACCTCTTAATAAAAAAAGGGAAAAAGAACAGCAGCCTCTAACTCACACTTTCATTTTTTACTTTTGTTTAACAAATTCTGTATTTATATTATATAATTTTATTTTATAATTATTATATTTTATATATTTTATATTTATATATATTTATATTATTTTTTATTGTATTCGAGTGATCTCCGATATCAGTGGTCTACCATTGTGTCCACGACCGACCTTTGTTCCCTAACCATGGTTTCCAAATTCCAACTTCCCGAACGGGTGGAAGTATACATTATATTTATCAATCATTTTGGTCCAAGAATTAAATAAATAATACCAAAGCCAATCAATCTAGGCTATATCCGGCATTTCTTCCAAATTGGACTTAATTTATCTCACACCTGCCCTCAACACGACTGTGCACCTGTCAGCTTCCCTCACTCTCTCACTATAAATACCCCAATGGTGTTTGCTCACATTGTCCAACCACCATTACTCCATTAGCATTGGTATCGAAGCTTTCTGCAGCCCCTTCGTTTTCACCATATATCAAACAATGTCCCTCCCTGTAACACAAGGGAAAACCCTTCCTGACGCCTGGGACTATAGAGGCAATCCCGCCGAGCGGTCCAAGTCAGGTGGCTGGACCAGCGCAGCCATGATTCTAGGTCTTTCATCCTTCTCGATTTGAATATTTTGATTTTTTTATTTTTTATTTTTTTTGCTTTGTTTTGAATTCTCATCTACGTTTGGTTTTTGGCCTAAGCATATGGGGTTTCCTTTTGTTTTTGCATGATCTCTCAGGTGTTGAGGCATGTGAGAGGCTAACAACGTTAGGTATCGCCGTTAATCTGGTGACGTATTTGACCGAAACGATGCATTTGGGCAATGCTACCTCAGCCACCACCGTTACCAACTTCCTTGGTACCTCTTTCATGCTATGTCTCCTCGGTGGTTTTATCGCAGACACTTTTCTTGGCAGGTTTGGCCGCTTCTCCAACTCTCATCAAATACCTTTTTTTGCTCCCCATGCACTACTCAGTTGAGTAATTTATCTTCTTTTCAATTCTCTCCTTCTATTCGCAGATATCTTACTATTGGAATCTTCGCCACCGTTCAGGCAGCTGTAAGATTCATTTCCTATGATTTTTTTTTTGGCCATCCATTTCCTTTGATTGAATCATTATCTTCACTTTACATATCATAATTGAAGAACTTATTATCTGCTAAGTGCAACGTCCACTTTCGATGACGAGCGTTAACATTAGTACTTTTATTATTCTCTTTTGCCTGGCTAGTATAATAATAACTTCCTCTATATCTTCAATAAAAGCTAAAGTTCGTTTTTGTTTCCTTTTTATTATGTTGGTGGCGAGCAGGGCGTCACCATCTTGACAATCTCAACAGTAATCCCAAAACTAAGGCCTCCCAAATGCACCAGGGACAGCGCAACAACTTGCATCCCAGCAAGCGGCATACAACTCATCATTCTCTACTTAGCCCTCTACCTGACCGCCCTGGGCACTGGGGGACTCAAATCAAGCGTCTCAGGGTTTGGTTCAGACCAGTTCGATGAGTCGGACCCTGACGAGAGATCCCAGATGACAAAATTCTTCAGCTGGTTCTTTTTCTTCATTAACATAGGTTCGCTAGCTTCAGTCACAGTCCTGGTATACATCCAGGACAATTTAGGACGTGAATGGGGCTACGGCATCTGTGCTTCTGCTATCGTGGTAGGGTTGCTTGTTTTTCTATCGGGTACCAGGCGTTACCGTTTCAAGAAATTGGTTGGGAGCCCATTGACCCAAATTGCCGCAGTGTTTGTAGCTGCCTGGAAGAAGAGGCATTTGGAGTTGCCATCTGATTCATCGTTGCTTTTCAATATTGATGATGCAGCTGAAGCATTGAAGAAGAAGAAGAAACAAAAGTTGCCCCACAGCAAGCAGCTCCGGTTAGTTTTCTATTTAAAAACGTAACTATACTTCTTCTTCAACGATAGTAACTATTTTTATTTTTGCCTCTATTTGTCACTAAAGTCTAAAATGGTGGATTCATTTCTAGAAAATGAACAAAACAGGAAAAAGATACAGAAAGGTTAAGGCATAGGCAAAATATGATTAGACAATAAGAATATATATTACAATTCGAACTTAATTTAATTATTCAATTAATTATTTTTAAAATATAATATTCAATTATTTAAAATTTAATTTTTATTATCTATAAATTTTTTTTATTTTCAAACTATATTTTTGTAAAAAATATATATAAATTTTAAACATAATATTTAAAATTTTACTATTAATTGATTCGATATATGAATTCAAATATTTAAACTGAGCAATGCAAAAAGTATATATAATTTTTAATTTATCTTATTACGTAAAACTAAAAAAAAAAATTATGATATTGAATTTCTTCTCAAATTTTATATTGAATCAAAAGTGTAATTTTTTCATATAAATTAATCTAATTGTTAGAGTAGTAAATCAAGATCAAGAATCAAGAAAAATGGGACCGCAAAATTTTTATTTTAATTCACACTACTGAATAATGGAACACGACTAGTATAATTAATTAATAGGAACACATGGAATCTTAAATATCCCCAATATAAGGCTAGGTGGCAGGCAGCTAACTTATCTTTTCTGGTGAGTCCAATATGATAGATTATCATCAACCAGTTGGGATGTACGAAGGCATTCAAAGAGTGAAATTAATGAATTTCTAGTGTTTTTGATGACTGACTACCCCAAGCCAGTCCCAGTATAAATTCAATAATTGAAGAATGTCCTCAATTTTTTTGTGGTTTAATTTCCATATTTGTTTTGCAACTAAAAGACAAAATATTTAAAGGAAAATAAAAGGAGAAAAATGATCTCCTATACTTTATAAAGTAAACAAAGTATCAAACTTATAACATATATATACATCCCACAGAGATCCTTTTTTACCCTTTGAAATAATAAATTTTAACGTTATCAACAAGATACTTGGTCTCATCTTGACCATAAAATATGTGGGTGTTCAAGATAAATGATTGAAAAAAAAATGGGGATTGAGACATTATGCATGGAACTAGAGGTATTAATTATTTATTAAAGAGGAATAAAAAGGAGGTCACGAGCCACTCAAACCAGACTGTCTCCCAATCGATCCTCACGAATCTTGTCTTCAAACAGTCACTTTAAAGTTCACAGCTTCACCAGCTAAGACTGGGATATGTTGGCTTCAGTTGTCCAAAGCCTGTCCACCTGCCTTCCATCACGGTCTATTAATAGAAACCAGGTCTTTTTTTAACACTTTACTTTTGGATACTTCTTGGCTTCATATTGGTCATAATAAAAATGAAATAAAAATTCAAACATCAAAGAAAACAAAAATACTATTACTATATAGTATATATAGCAGGTGGCCCAAAATGTTTTAATTTTCTAAATGTGTTGGGTTTTTCGAATGTGAAAAGAGTTGATTAATTTCGGCTGTTAATTATTAAAAGGTTGATAATTAACAATCTGTATTGTTTCTTAGTGGCTAATTTTTCTTTTCATTGCTTCAAATTGTGTACAGTTTCTTGGACAGGGCAGCGATCATGGACCCATCTGTTCCTGAGGCAAATAAGTGGAACTTAGCTACCTTAACAGATGTTGAAGAAGTGAAAATGGTGCTAAGAATGTTACCCATTTGGGCAACTACGGTCATATTCTGGACCGTCTATGCCCAGATGACAACATTTTCAGTGTCTCAAGCTACTACCTTGGACCGTCACATTGGCAAATTTCAGATCCCACCAGCATCGCTCACGGTTTTTTTCGTTGGTAGCATTCTCTTGACAGTCCCAATTTACGACAGGCTGATTGTTCCAATAGCAAAAAAAGTTCTTAAGAACCCACAAGGTTTAACCCCTTTGCAAAGGATCGCGGTTGGTTTAGTTTTATCCATTATTGCAATGATAGCTGCAGCACTGACCGAAATCAAGCGATTGAGAGCCGCAAGCTCACATGGACTTGCAAATAATCCATCGGCTGAAATCCCATTAAGCGTCTTCTGGCTGGTCCCCCAGTTTTTGTTGGTGGGGGCTGGGGAGGCGTTCACATATATAGGGCAGCTTGACTTTTTCTTAAGGGAGTGTCCAAAAGGGATGAAAACAATGAGTACAGGTTTATTTTTGAGTACCCTTTCATTAGGATTTTTCGTTAGTTCTTTATTGGTCACTATAGTTCACAAGGTCACTGGAAACAAGCATCCATGGCTACCAGACAATCTGAACCAAGGGAGGCTCTATGATTTCTACTGGCTTTTGGCAATTCTGAGTTGTTTGAACCTGGCAATTTACTTGGTTTTTGCTAAATGGTACGTGTACAAGGACAAGAGGCTTGCTGATGAAGGGATTGAATTGGAAGAAGCAGAACCAACCTTCCATTAATATGAATTAATATATATATATATATATATATATGGATCTTCTTGGAATGTACAAGTCACTTTGATTAAGATTTTGTGTTTGTAACTTTGTATTATAAAGTCCTTCGCTGGACGTTCAATAAGTTTGAAACGCCCTTTACATGTACAAAAGGAATACGGTAAAGGAGCAAGAAGAATTCCAAGCAAATTAAAATGATAAGTTCTTTGTTTTCTATTTTTAAATGATAAGTTACTTAAATCCTTGGCAAGCAAGCTGTTAAATATGTGGTGAACCTAAACTTATCAACAGGACCACGAGAGCTTCTTTTAAAATTGTGAATTTGTTTACATTATATGTATAAAATCAAAGAGGGAAGCTTTGCTTACAACGAGGTTGGAGACATGTTTCTGCCCTAGAACTAGGGATAGCAAAGAATGACCTTTCGTTCACCTGAAAAGTGAAAAAAAATACATATTCTTTTGTCAGGGAATCAAAGATTATTCAAAACTTCTTCAATTATTTAGTAATAAAAATTTATGGGCTTGTCTACCTTATGACATCCATGCACCTTCCAGGATTCCCTCTCAATAGGCAAGAATATAACAGCCAAAAAATCCATGGAACGGGCTGTTCCTCTCCTGAATCGGCGTCGAAACTGATTGGAAATGCATATGATAAAAAATATGGCGCAGTCGTCGATGCTACTTGGATTCAGGCAATCACGTGATAAACCTTTGCACCATATTCATAAGCCATAACTGCTCCCTTGTCAGCCAGTTGGACAAATGGGATCTATCCTGCCAATTTGTTGCTTGCTACTATCCCTACCTTGGGACGCAATTAAATTTCGATTAATCAAAGATATCCCAAAAGATGCTGAAAAATATCATACGGGTAAGGCCAAAATCTCTTTCTTTCCTCCTATCTCTTTCTGATAATTTTTGTGGAACCATATTAAGTTAAGGGCTGCTGTGGTTGAGGCTATAAAAAGTAAGATTGAACTTCAAATAAAATTTTTTATATATTTGAAGAAATCCAAATTATATTTAACAATAAAAATAATATTTTTTAATTTAATTTAATTTAATTATAAAAATAATATTTTGATATGTTAATAATGTAACAAACATCAAAATTGAGTTGATTTAATTTTAACCCAATTTAAATTTTAAAAAAAAATGTTAAAATTTTAAATCATAATCTGACTCACGTATCTAAGTTTGATTGACATGAAGAAACATATGCTCATCTTGATAAAGCGATATCCTTTTCATTGTGAAGCGGATAAACGTAACTATGAAGGATAAACATGATGCCAGGTTCTAGGGTAAGACGTCAGTTACGAACTTCATTCATATCATGAAGAAATGGATAAGTTATTGATTGCCAGATGTTACTTTCTACCCTTTTTTTTTTTTGTTATAATGGTTTATGTTTTAGTCACAATTCATATGCTTCATTTGTTCAGATCAGAAATGCGTCGGATCTAAATAAAACTTAATCACTTTGATCAAATCAATAATTATTTGGATATACACAAAATCTGAAAATGTTAAAATCTTTATCATTAATCAAGTACGTACGCTCTCAAAAGAAATTAACCTATGAAAGAATCGAGAATGTTGAACAACTACCGTCACTCTGTTATTTATTTATTTATTTATTGGTACATCCGTCACTCTGTTAATTTATTTCTGTTCTTTGACGACATTTAGCAATGAGAAAATTCTTATATATTGATTAATGGTTAATGTATAACTTAAAATTTTTGTGGGAGATTTCAATTAGTTTATTTATTTATTTATTATTATTATTTTTGTATGAAAAGTTAAAAGGATAAAAAGTAGGTAGAATTAAAGATGGATCAAAATTCAAGAAAAAGATTCAGTGGCTTGTATTAAACAGCTACCATTGGTTGATATATGAAAGGGAACATGAAAGCAACCAAAGAAATTTACCTGAGTCTTTCCTTCATTAGCCACGAGAGTTGAGGTGCGAAGTCTGTCGTTACAACGTGTAAATCCAAAGATTAGACCATGGAAGCACCTGTTTTCACAGGCCACCCAACAGCACACCACAATATAAGATCAGGTGATTCAACTGCTAAC
This sequence comes from Adansonia rubrostipa, assembly GCA_038381775.1. Lineage (NCBI taxonomy): Eukaryota > Viridiplantae > Streptophyta > Magnoliopsida > Malvales > Malvaceae > Adansonia > Adansonia rubrostipa. Next base: position 5,536,451 of record JBBYHM010000010.1, on the reverse strand, counting down.
ATGTCCCAAGGTAGACCTTAAGATGAGCCGATTATGCTCTTGCTCTGTACGAAGAGCCTTCTCAATATCTGCAGGAGACGGTTCTATACTTCTCTTTGGATACCCCAATTGTTTTCTCCCGAAATATATACAGCAAATGCAGCAAAACCAATAGGATGATCAAACCCCATTTGCTAAAAAAAGGGCAACCAATCAGAGATACGACAAATGAGCTGCATTACCATCACATCGACTCAATAGAAAAGCAAATAAAATGCACCAAAACAGAAGAGTCAGACATGCATTTGCAAAGAAGTCTGACTGGTTTAACTAGAAAGTAGAAACCATCTGATGTTTGATTGGAATAAGAAGATATGGAAACTCTTTAAGAAATTGTTTCCATTTGGACTTAGCATTCTCTATTCAGAAATAGAATCTAAGTATTACCATTTGAAAGATTAAACCCAATGTACTCACAAAAAAAATCGTTTAAAAGAATTCACAACATGGCATCACAGAGACCACATCAGAGTAGTATGATTCTGCCTATGCAAATGGAAAATGCCATAAAAGGTTAACAATATGCTGGCAGACTAATGAAAAAAGGAGTATGTGGCAAAACAGCAGAGCAATCTATATCACATTGTTACTCCTGCACCAAAAAACTATGTGGAGGGCATCTAATACTATGATATCGATAGAAAGTTATTCTCAAAGACAAAGTATGGGCTAGCAAGAAAAAACCCAGGCACTTGAAAAGATAGGCTAAGAAACAGATGGATTGAAACATTTGGTGTAATCAAACGTATGACAGAACCATTAGAATTTGCCCTAAAGTTCACTGCCGCTGGCATTAACATCGATCCCATGATAGCCCACCACATAAGTGAATCTATACAAGGCAATGACACCAAATTCTTTTGGAAAGGAATATTTTACCAAGTTTCTGAGGCCAGTGAGTAAATTTTACATGTCTATTTGACAAATGAGCTGAAATAGAATTACCAAAAAAAATATTTCAAGAAAAATATAAAAATTGGTTCTCAATCTACCATGGATAATTTTCGCTAATAAGATAAATTCTATCAAATATCCATCAGTAAATAACCAGAGACAATTGTTATATATGTTAATCATATCTGGTATCAACCTCACCTTGGATCACACGAAGGGGATTAAAATTATTGAAAGAACAGTCACAAGAAGGGGGGGGACTGGGATAAGAGAACAGTAAATTTCATTTGACACTACCATCCAGAGATCTCTATGATTAAAATCTCCAGAGATAAGTCCTTTGATGCAGACTTTGACATGATTTATAAGAGACAGGTACCTAAGTAAGTAGATAAAAGAAAAGAAAATGAATTAAAAATTAGCATCTTTTATGACTTTATTAAATGAAAGAAACGAGGAAATTCAAGTAATCGGTTTAAATAAATGTCAACAATTCAAAAATGAAGAGGTAAACTTCCACTTCAATAGCGGTAATCTACTTCATGTCAAAAATGCACCTACATGAGGCCATTGCGATGAAGAAACTGAATTATAGATCAAATACCTTCCTGCCTGCATATGTCCTTTATGATTATGAAATGATCTTAGAGGGACATCTAATAATGTTTAACTAGATCTCAAGTTACCAAAAGCAGAATAAATTACTATATAAAAGTATTTCTGCCTTACTAACCAAAGTATTGGGGTAAGAAATATATACAAACTGATTTAACATCCTTACCATCAAATTCAAACCTTTCATGTGTAGAATAATAGTGATGGCATACACAATTATAACTTGAATCGTGATTTCTAACAGTTGATACAAAAGCTTCTCTGTCAAAAGAAGGTCACTGATTCTATAGGACTAATCAAACTCCAACTCCTAAATATCATTAAAGCGCTGGATCATGAATAGGTTGATTTACATGAGGAATTTGGCCACTAACTTCCTTCAATTAACAGTCATGTTGTGTTCAAAAATAGGATTAGCTCCCCCATCCAATCAATAACTAAAGTACCTTCAAAATCTGACCTCGGTAAGAAAGGGATGCCAACAGGACCTGCTAAAACTCATTTATAAAGTTGACTGAGGAATGTAAACATACCCAATCTTATGCTTAATGACAGCAAAGGAAACATCATTGCAAACATTGCTCAAGCTTATAGACTGTGGTATTGTACACGAAAACAAAATTTTGAAAGCAATCCTGAAAGTGATTAATGATTAATTGATTACCATAAAATACATCGTTTGAAATTGAATTATCAAGAGCTTTGACATCAATTAGTACAAAGCAAAACAATTCCCCATGTAGAAAGTAGAAACTTTAGCAACAAAACTCAAAGCCATACCTTTGAGAACGATTCCTAAAACCTCAAAAACCGGAACGCAACAATCCCTTCAAGCAGCCCAACGAACGCCCCAGCCAAAACGTCAAAAAGGAAATGCCTTCCAAGCAAAACCCTTGAAGTAGCGGTCGTTATAGCCCAAACCCATATACCTAAGAGAACAAAACCGGGTTCAAGTTTAACCCACCGTTGAAAAAAATCCGAAACGTGTCCATCGTCGTTTTGGAAGATAAGGTGGAGAAGAGTTGCTAAAAGTAGAACACGTGAAGCGTGGCCACTTGGGAAAGAGAAGCTATCAGCGTGAACAACGGGGGACATATTTGGGTTGTAATGAGGACGGGCACGGCGGAAGATTAGTTTGATGAGGCCGATCAAAGCGAGATCGACGAGGAGGCCGAGGATGAGAGGGATGGATAGAGAGGAAAAGGAAGGAGAAGCGAGAAAGAAAGAGATGGAAACAGGGAAGGAAAAGCGGAAATCGGCGGAGTATTCGAGGAGGAGGAGGAGGAACGTTGGGAGGAAGGGTTTGAAGAGTTTGTGGAGGAAGAGTGAAACGGCAGCGTCTATGGCTATCAGTGGGTGGTGAAAAGGTGGGGATGATGGCTTCGTTGTTTTCGGCGAGCCCATTGGTTACGGCGGCGGCGGCGTCGGCGGTGGCGGATGGAGGGGTGAGCGAGCCGGAGGAGTCTGGGGGGTCAACTCAAAAACGACAGTTTACAGTTAAATGGAATGTCTATATGATTGGCTCTGATTGGATGAGAAAGCTGTGATGGTAGACGGTGTCGTTTAAGGGCCTCCCATGTTTTTTTGCGGAAACAAGGGATGGATGTCGGAAAATAGACGTCGGCCAGCTTAGGGCTAAGTAGTGTCTTTCTGTGGGCTTATAGGCCAATTTCATGGGCCTAATCAAATTATATATATATATAGATTTAAGATAGAAAGATGAGATTAAACTTTCGAATGACCGTTTCTACCAGCCTATTGAAGTCATATAAAGAACATGGCCCAAAGGGCCATACCCATAACAAAATAACAAAATATTAAAAACTTTAAAAATTTTATATGGAAAGTGTCGTATTTAATTTTTTGTAATATAGATGATGTGAAATTTATGGACTAAAACCCATATCACTTATATTTGTGAATTGCGATATGATCAAATAAATTTTATATTTTTGAGTTATGCAATTATATAATTCGAGTCTGTATTTATATTGTTAAATTGATAAAGTGATATGATTGTTTTATGAAAAAAATTAATATTTTTATGTATTAAGTACTTTTTAATTTGTTAAAAGGTAAAACATTTAAGCAATATTTATATTTGTTAGTTCTACATTTTGGAGAATACGTTGAAGTTAATCATGCTTTTGATATGTCATTTTTTAACAGACTCCAAAAGAACTCAAAAAGGAAATAATAAAAGACAGACTTAAATATAAGGACCAAATTCATCAAAATTTGTATGAGAATTGTACTTTGAGAAAAAAAAATGATAGTAAAAGCCATGAGGAAGGTTTAAATGATTAGATCAAAACAAATGAGGATTTAGTACAAATAAGCAAAGTATGGCCAATATCAACGTGGAAATTCATGCCTAAGTGTAGGGTCGCATCTCATCTAATTTAGCTAGATATAAATGTCAAGAACAAGGAGAATAGGGATGGGAGACACGGGACCAACGATTAAGCTTTAGCGATTTTGACAGCAAGGTCGACGATCTTTGCCATCCTATTCCTACAAATATATCAACATGATTTGATCAAAAGCGTTACCTCATTGGCCGATTCTTCTTCACTGTCAACAAAATCGAATGAACTTCCTCTCATTCCAGTGCTAGCCTTTGCTTCTCTTAACTTGTTCTTCATTTGTCGCCACAAATTTTTTCTAATGGGTATTTTATGCTTCAAGCTTTGCACCATTCATCTTTCAGCCACTTAATAATTTAACCCAAGTACTCCATAAATGTTCAACTATTTACATTTATATATATATATATATATATGTAAGACAAAAATTTTTGGGAAATAACAATTCCTGATATATGTGCAATCGAGGCTGGTGCCAGTATATGTGACAGTTACAGAGAGTAGGTCACCATTTAAGGCAAAAGTTTTACGTTGAATCGAATCTTTATAGTTCAGTGGACTCATATGATATGACTATTTTCTAACTTCGACTAACTTTTACGGTTTGCATCTTAATTGGATGTAATAAACCAGCCTACTCCCTTCGCATATTTCTTAATTTTTCCGTTCAGTTTTTCACTTTCTTTCTCACTTCTATCGAATTAGGGGATGAAAGCTTGTTAATAAAATTGAATAAATTTGTGAAATAATTTTTTAGTAAAATATTAGATTTTAAATTTTAGTTATCAACATTAAGTGGGTTCTATTATGCTCATACAGTCAAATATATATTAATTTATTATTATATTTACGTCTCACTTGATTATCATATCTAATATTTAACTATTACAATCAATTACTATATGATATTTTAATATGGTTAATGGCTATACAATTTAGCATACATTTGGTTTTTGTTAGCCTACATTCATTTTCCATCGTCTATAAATTTAGTTATATTTATCTATACATTCATTTATGGTCACCTGTGTATTTATTTAGGGGTATATATAATAAACTTTTAACATCGTTCCCACACACATCTAAATGCGAAAGTGCATTCCATTATGCTCATTCCGTCGAATGTGACTTATGGTCAAATGTACATTAACTTATTATCATACGTATATCTTACGTGATTGTTATACTTGATGTCCAACTAATATGATTAATTACTATCTAACATTTTCATACTGTGAATGGCCATACAATTTACCGTACATTCAGTTTTTTCAGTCGTACATTCTTACATTTTGAACATTCTATTAGCTGTATATTCATTTATGGTTCTTTATATATTCTTACATTAAATTTATTATAATTATACATTCAGTTATAGTCACTTATATATTCAGTTATGGTCATCAATAAATTTAGTTATATCATATGTACATTACAAGTAATTATCATCTCATTAGTTTTGGTAATGTGTACAATTAGTATTTATTTATCTTATACGATTTAAGGTCATATAGTTTAGAGTATAATTAGTTCTAGTCATCAGTACATTGAGTTATGGTTATCTGTTCATTCAGCTATAGTTATCTATACATTCGGTTATGATTACATGTGCATTGCACGTGATTATCATCTCATCGGTGTTGGTAATGTACACAATTATTATTTGCTTACCCGATAAGGTTTAGGGTAATATGGTTTATGGTATAATCAATATTTGTCATCTATACATTCAGTTATGATCATTTATATATTACACATAATTGTCATTTTATAAATATTGGCAATGTACATAATTAATATTTATTTATCTAATACGGTTTATATATTATATTATTTTATAAATTATAAATAATATATATTATTTTTATTTTTTATTATTTTTAAATAATATTTTTAATATTATTATATAAATAATATATAATATACATTAGTGGTGGGGATTGGTTCTTTTACCTCCATTGTTTGTTTTTTTAAGAAGAAAACAATAAACTGAAATATATAAAAAAAATAAAAAATAATTATAATTTTTTATTCATAATAATTGCTACTTTTTAAAATTATTCTTTTATTCCATTTTTCTATAATAATTATCATTTTTTTTTGAGTCAAGGGTGATTTTGATTTGTGAAGGAAGGTACCGATGGCGTGTTAAACGATTTAAAGACATGAAGGGTGTGAGTAGGAACTAAGGAAAGAAAGCATTTATTGGGTAAAGGCTGGGAAAATACGTGCATTTATGACACTTCAATTCTTCGTTCCTGAACCGCATTCATGATTCCACTGCTCGAAGTTGGTCAAATCGTGTCACTCCATCCAAAACCCCCCCACCCACTTAATTCCAAGTCTGTCCCTTTTTCAACCAAGACATGTATTATCATTATGATTAATAATTAATCATCTTATATTCTGACTTCTCCCTATGGACACAGTTTTGTTTTCAATTCATTAAATGTGATTAAGAATTTATTATATATTTTTAAATATTTAAGAAATACGGATTATCGTATTAAATTTATTTGTTGAATCTAAGATCTTAGCTGGTGGTTGTTGTGATAATTTTTCTTTTATTTATTTGATATATAACCTTAGAGTTTTAACAATTTTTTCTCAATTTTTCAAAAAGAAATATAGAATATAGAAATTGGTCGTGATTTTGTTGGTGTCTTTGTCATCTTCCATTTTATATGAAAGTAGGAATTGAAGCATGTTGAACTTTATATTTAAATAGATGCCCCTCATTGTATCAAAAGTTAAATAAATCTCCCAACTTGTAATACTTTTGTTAGCTTTTTGAAGTGTTGGTAGAAAGTGACAATGGAAGGGTACCCCAGCCCAAGTTAAATTATTCAATTTTGGCATATCCTAAAAGAAAAAGAATTCAAACCGTGAATTAATATGAGCTCTTAATTTTAGGTCTTGGGGATGAGAATTGAGAAGCAGTCACCGTTAGAGAAATAAAAGAAAGGGCATGCAAATAAAGCAAAAAAAAAAAATTAAGACGAGTGTTTGAAAGGAAGCACGCTAAGATCTAACGCGGTTCCCGGAGCTTGACATAGCTTAAGATTCTGCTGTAGGCGTGGAAGTAAAGGCTGGCAAAACTCCACCCTCAAGCCCCTATCCCCAACCCTTCCATCCTTACTATGCACTCCTTTTTATTAACCTCTAAATAACAATCACTTTATTGATATCAACCTAATTACTCCATGATGCATTCAAATTTTCTTGCTATTGCATCCACATCAATATTCAATTATGAATTAACTCTCTCTTGTTTTATCGTATTTTTTAATAAACTAAAACTGATAATGAATAGTTAAGGGATTAAACTATATGCAAATCTCAATGCTGTCCCCTTCCTTCATAACTAGGAGCCCATTATCCGTAGGTTCAGCACCAAACTTTGTGAATAGAGAGGGAGACTCACTACCAAGAAAAGAATTAAAAATGTGGTAAAAGAGTAAAAAGGTTGTCGTTTTGTAAGTTTAAATTTCAGTGCTTTTCCGAGATGTGTTTTTTTCTTTTTTTTTTTAATCTCTGCCAGTTTCCATTCTCTTTCTATTCTTCATTTGATTTTATTCTTTTCTATTCCCTTCCATTTTCTCATCAAAGTTCAGACCCCTATAAAAGATTCCATCCCTGCGATCCCTCGCTCCTCCCTCAATTCATTTTAAAATAAAACTATACAATATATAACGAAATTAAATGTGTTTATGAATTTAGTGAAATCATAATTTAAGAATTTTTTTAAATTCAAATTAAATTTAAATTTAAATTAATTTAAAATTTTATTTTATTATTTAAAAAATATTAAATATTTAAAATTATTTTTAAATTAATATTTATAATTAACTTTAAATAAAAATAATCCTATCTTCACCCAAGGGACCGTGCGACCAATGAACGTTAGGAACTTTAAAGGAAATAATTGAGGGTTTGGTATGTAATTCCTCAAATGCCCTGGCTATTGGGCAGGTGCCAAATGGCGAGTGGCAAAGACTCCAAAGTGGGATCGAGAGAAATTTTCCTAAAATATAATGTTGGAAGAATTCTTACAAACTGTAAATTAAAGGGCATGATGTATACGGAAGGCCGACCCGACTTAACTCCCACTTAATCATTCTTTTGTTGTAAAGAACTTTGAGAAGATCTTCAATATTGTATGAATACCTTTTTTTTTTGTCCCACATGTGGCATAACTAACATACATTTTCTTTAAGGAATGAATTAGTAAATTTTTATCATATATATATATATATATGTATATAACTCACACTTAATGCATAAACTTTTGATTTCCATTTTTCTTTTAATTTCTTGAATTTAAAATTAAACATGATGATGGGTTCGGTCGCATCAATTCAAAAACAAATAAATATTTAAATAGAAATATTTTTATTTTTATATGTGAATATTATTTTTTACATTTTATAACATTATAATAAAAATAGATAAAATTTATCATAAATTTTAAGAAAAAATAACTGTCCGCATTATAATTAACATGTATGAAAAAAATAATATGGGTACATGGGTGTTCTATAGTACACCTATGTATTTTTATTTTAGATTTATCTATTTAGATCCTATACAATTATACAATACATACATAATGTAAAAAAATAATTAAAACACAACATAATATAAAATGATAAAAAAATAAATATAACACAAATATATAACATAAATTATATAAACATAACATAAATATATAAATTAATATATATACGGATGGTAGAAAACCCAATAGGTTAGAAGTCCTGTAAGATGTAACATGGGGACAGATAGATTTTCTGGCCCCTGGCTTACTAATCAGCATTTGTATAACAATAGAAGTGAAAGCCAAGGTCTACTGGTTTTCAGTTTCATTGAAACACCAAGCTCACCAAGAACATTGTATAAAAATAAGTTATAAAAATCATGTTTCTTTGATTTGAAGGAGCACTCCTCCTCAACAAAAATTGTTTTCTATAAAAGAAAAAAAAAACCTTAATATTTAATCCTTTTAGTTAATAAATTACACTTTAACATAAAAAAAAAATTCCTTGTGTTCATTGTTCATTGACAATCTAAAGGTATAGAGATAGCATATTATTCATTTTGTTCCCTTTTAGAATGGATTATAAAGAATAAAGATAAAGGTAGCTAGCAAACTTTAAAAAGTTCTAGTGGTTTGCTATTGCCAGCGACCTGCACTGAGTATCTTCAACCCCAAAATCATACTTTTTCTTTTAATTAGTTTAGGCATTGTTTAATTCATTATTAATAAAATTTTAAAATTTTACAAATATATTAATAAAATAATACATATTTTTAATTATATTTAATAAATAAAAAATAATTTTAAAATATTTGATTGTGAACTTAAAGAAAAGCCTTAAATGTCAATATATAATAAAATAAGATCTAATTGATTTTAAAAGCATTCCATTAATAAAACAAAAAAAATGTTTTACAACGAGAAAAATTCCCATACAAAAATATTTTTACCATAAAAATCTGAGATAATAATATTTCCTGGAAAAAAAGAAAAAGGAAAAGCACCAACTGTCTATTGTCACTTTGCTTTCCTGCATTAATGAATATTTGTTTATCGACTCAAAGCGAACAATTTTTAAGACAGAATCCACGTGGGTAATAACCTTCGTCTCTGCAGTTTCATAAGGTCATTTTTGTCATTCCATATTGCATACCTCTTAACGACACAACTCTTCATTTAATGTCCCGCCATCTCCCTTCTTTTCTATTCTTTTCCTCTCAGTCCAAACCCTAAAACACAGGAAAGAGTACAAAAATGAAAGCTTCCAACAAAGCAAGCTGAGAACAAAGGGGGCAAAAAAAAAAAGGTGAAACGTGAGAGATAATCTTTAGATATTTGTGGCTAAAGAAGAGGAGCTGATTATGGCAAGCGGGTGGGTCAAATCTTTGCAATGCAAATCGAGAGCATTCGAAGATGTTTATCATCCCAATGCGAAACGTTTGATTGCCGGTTCCAATTGCAGAAGAAGTTCTCAGAGCATCAAAGACGTCATCGAAACCACCAAGAAAAAACCCAAGAAATCCAATGCGAAACCCAATCCGAAACTGCTTTCGAGGTCCAGCAGCAAACCCGAACCCGATTTGAATAATCCTCCTCCTCGACCTCGCCGGAGTAGTTCTACCCCTGCACGTACCGTTCGGGACCCTGACCCTGTCCTGCCAGCACTGACCGAGCTTCCCGAGGGTCACCCTTCGAGGAATGTGGTGGAGATTATTTTTCATACGAGTTGGAGCCCAAAGGCTTTCACGGGTCGGATCGAGATGATTTTTAAAGTGCAAAATGGACCGAGGACAGTGACCAGGTTCGAGGAGTATCGGGAGGCGGTCAAAACCCGATCCAGCTCGGGTTCGGGTGGTCCGGCTTCTGCCGACGAGGAAAACGCTAGGTGCGTCGCGGACGGTAACGAGGTAATGCGGTTCCATTGTTTGGGTCCCACTTCAGGGAACTGTGGAATGAACGACAAGTGGCTATTTTCCGGCGGGAAAGGTGCCGCGATTTGCACTTATTCCGGTAGCGGCGGGGCCCACGAGAGTGCGGGAGGTGGAAGGGGGAGGAGGGCGATGTTGGTTTGCCGGGTTATTGCGGGTCGAGTCTCAAAGCGGGTAAGGTTCGAGTACGAGTCGTTGCTGGATGGCCGAGTTGCGTATGACTCAGTGAGTGGAGACAACGGCGAGTTGCTAGTGTTTGATCCACCTGCTGTGTTGCCTTGCTTTCTTATTATCTACAAATTGTAAAAAAGAGTGGACCTTTTTTTTTCTCCTTTATATGTTTTTTTTTTTTTAATTTTTTTTACGAGGGTGCATCGTCTTTGTTGCATTTATCAACACAATTTTTTCCCTTTTTTTGGGTGGTGGGGGTTTAATTTTTTATGGAGTTTTTTTTGGTAATTTTCCTGCTATTATTATTATTCGTAAAAAAAAAATTGGGTTGATAAATGCCAATTGATCAAGTTACCTAACCGTTTGGTTTTCTTTTGTACTTAAATTGTTGTTAACTCATTAATTAACGCAGTTTAGAAATTTAACGTTTGGCGTTTGCTCTTTAATGTGTTAAATGGATTTTGAATTAAAGTGTGTTTAATGTTTAGCTAATTTTGTCGTTTAGTTGGATTTTCGAATTGTCAACCTGGAGGATGATGAAAATTGATTAATCAGCTGTCTTGAATTGATGTCAATTGGGTGACAATTTATGGTGATAGTGGAAGTTTTAGAATAGAATTTTTGGAGTTTGGTTGCTAGGCCAGCGCCCAGCAGGTACTTGCCTAATAGTTTTTGTCATGTTATCTCCATTTAGAAGTGAATATCTTCCTTGTGTGTCGCTTTAATGAAGATATGTTTAATTTTTATTATTTTTAATATAATTTGGGTAAAGTGCGAGAAACAAGTATCAAACATAATAATTATAAAAAATTGAAGAGTTTGAATAACCTAGTTTTCTTCGGTTTTGTGTGTTGATAAAGCTTGAAAGTGTTCTCGATTAGGGGGGAAAGAGTATTAATCTTTTTCTGGTTTTGTGGGGTATAATTAAAGGATTTTGGATTTGAGAAAATGCATAATACTAGTAATAATGTTTTGGGTAATGTACCAAAAAACTTTATAATGATGATTAGATGCTAATGATTCTCACTTTGCAAATGTGGGTCCTTTGTCTATGATTTTGTTAAGAGAAAAGAGGGGAAAAGAATGCACGGGCTTTTCAGTGTTGTATGCTTCCAAATTCGAAGTTGATTAATTCGAAGGGGAAATTTAATCTAACCATAACTTTTCCCCTTTTTATTTTTTATTTCATTTTTTTCACCATGGAAAGGGTTTTTGTCAAAACGTCTTTAAAGCATAATAAATGGAAGTTCCAGCACTCATCTTGAATGTAATATTTAGTACCTTAAAATGTTTTTTTTTTCCTTTTTCTGGTTTAGTTTATGTTTTTGTCTCATTCTAAAACCCATAACTATGAAAATCAGAGAATGATTAACAAGTGAAGCAATTGCAGAAGCTTTCAAAAGTCTATCATGGTGAAGAATAGTGGCCCTGTTTGGCAGCTGATTTAATTTGTTTTATATTAAAGAGAGAGAGAGAGAGAGAGACCCTGAATAAAATTTTTTAAAAAAAAAGAAAAAAAAATGAAAATGGAAAGTAGAAACATTCAATGCTGGCATTAATCAAAAATAAAACTGACAAAAACCAACCCCAATTCCCACCTACTTTGCTCTGTATTGACGTAAGTCACGTTGCAGTTATTTTCGTTGTGTGTAAAATACATTACGATGCTTGGAACTTGGAATTGTCACTAGAATAAAGAATCCGATTGCATCCAAATATGAATGTGAAGTTTGGATTTGGAATAGAAGGATATTAGATTTGATAATTGGTGTCTTTATATTATTTTTATATTTGTTATCATATTTATATTAAAAATAAATAAATATATATATATAAATTTTAATATATTAATAATTAAAATTATATAAATTTTAATATATTCATATAACGTCGTATCTAAATATAATCTTATAATATTAATTTCCTGCATTTTAACCCGGCACTTTTTTATATGTACCAAATTCCGTAATGTCATCTTCTTAACATTTTAATACAATTGCAGTCACTTTCCAACGATCACATTCTTTATGGAATGAGAAAATGTGAGGCACCAAACGCCATTATTGATGGGCACTTAAGAATCTGTGTCCTATTATCCTAACCTGTTTCCATCTGTCTCTTTAATTAAGGAAAGATGCAACCAACAATTTACTTTTTTTTTTTAATAATCAAAAGAATTTAGACCAGTTTTCTCTTGGAGTTTTCCATTGCCATCTCAACGCTTTAATTAAATGCCCCAAAAGCAAGGTATCTGCTCTGCCTATTTTAGAATTTCCATACCTCGATTGGCTTAAGAATTTGAGTTCCAATTCAACAAGTCGGATGAGTGAGTGAAACAGATGAGAAAGAGATTGTTTCTTAACTTCCTTGTTTGAATTCTTAGCGCGAACATGCAATCTGAGCGTGTCCTCAGATTGGATTACTCCAGCATTGGCCGGCATCCAGTGCCAAAGGTTTCGTCCATTTCATTTATGTTTTGTACTAGCCCTTTTTCTGATAGATTTGAGTGTATCTGATTAGAGGCATAGGAAAAAAATTTTATTAGGAAAGTCGCAAACTAAATATAAATTCTCGAAGATTAAAATAATTTTTTAATTATTTTTTTACCTTAAAATACTTTAAAATTCAAGGAAAAATTTTATGTTGAGGGAATCGCAATTTAAGTATAAATTCTTGAAGATCAAAATAAACGTTTTACTCTTTTTTTATTTTAACATTAAAAAAAAATTCAAAAACCAGATAGGACCGAGTCCCCTGCCTGTTCCCCTTTGCCTTGGACTCTGGATCTGCATAACAAAGCCATTGTTACGAGAAAACATGCGATAGTTTGTACGAGAAAACGATATATTGACGTTAAAACCTCTCATATTAACCCAAATTAACCGTCCCTGATTTGTAACCGTCAAAAATGTTTTTTTCTTCCGATTTTTCCCTAATTGAATTAAATCAAATTAAATTAAAATCAAATTTATAAAAAAAATTTACCAAATTAGATAAATTACCCCAAATCCAATAACTCAAAATAGAAGTAGATTTTTATATCAAAATCGACTTCTATATATAAATAAAAAATTTAAATTCATTTAAATTTATTTATATTATATTTTTATTTTTTAAATATATTTTTAATTTATTTTTTTAGAAAATTTTTTTCAATATTCTTTTAAAAAAGTACAATAAAATTTAAATAATAAAAATGTTTAACGAATTAACAGCTAATAAAATAAAAAAAAATTATAACTATTAGTATAAAATATATACAACTATTAAAAAAAATATAAATATATATAAGTACAATTATATTATAACAAAGTCACCAAAGCATGTGTCGGATTCAAGTTGCGTTCGACATGTTAGCGACCGTTAAGAGCACCCTATGCTGGGTTCGGACTCCCCAATGTCATGGATACTTCTGCCTGTGCTTGGAGGCAGCCTGAAAACACCGTTCGGGACCAAAGTCCTTCAATATTTCGACCCAAACCCAACCTACCCAATTGCCAAAAACAATTTAAAAGAGTTGCTAAAGTTGAAAACTCAACCTGATCCCCAACTAAAAACAAGCCATTGGAGGCAGCCTGAAAACAACGTTTGGGGCCATACTCCTTCAAAATTGACCCAAACCACCCATTTGCCATAAACAGTTAATAGAATTGCGAAAGTTCTAAGCGATCTGAAAACTGGATCACATCCCCAACTCAAAATAAGTCATTGTTTATAACTTGTTAAAGGGAGCTCAACACTATCTAGATGAGAATCTGTGACAAGTACAAGAGTCAAACACAAGACCTAAGTTGGAAGTCACTAAACCATCTATCTTAACGAACAACACATTCACAGAGACAGAATGGCTTTATGTAAATTCATTTCTTAAATAAAAAATGAGAAAATCCCTACAAGCGTTTGCATGAATTCAATGATTATGTGCTGCTAGTTGATATGGTATTTTGCACGAATCAAAGCCCACCTCAGGCTCTTTCTCGATCACCATGGTTTCATCAAACTTTCACTAATGAGAGTTCAGATTTAGAAAAGAAAAAAAAGAAAGTAGATTCATGATGAAATGTAGCTATCCATGGTGCTCTAATGTACATCTCGTTATGCTATCGCCATTTCCAGCAAACTGTTAATCATCAACAAGGATCAATGGGACTCCAGAAGTACATATAATGGCTTGCCATTCAAGCGTTCACGACCCTACAAAAATTCACCAAATTTAAATGTATGCTTTTATGAGTGCAATATAACCATTTGGGAAAATCCCACAGCGCAGTGAGTATAGGTTGCAGCTAAGATTGGAAATAAAATACACACCTTTAAATCAGGCAATTCAATAACGCATGCGCATTCCACTACGTCTGCTCCAACACGATCTGAAAATGCAAATTTATGGTGAAAGATTCAGTAAACAGGAAGACATGCCATTTTTAAGAAGATAATTACCAACGCCAAAGAAAAAAGGAGAATACATGAAATAGATGCCTTATGTCATAAAATCATCTTTCTTGCCATGGACAAGAATAATAAGTTTAATCCAGCAGATACAATATACATTAATAAGTCTTAACAAAAGGTTAAAAATGTGGTCTGCATATATGCAAACCCACCATATTGCTCGCACTTTGCAGACTATAATAATGATCATATTAATCGCATAACAGAAGACTCTTAACAAAATTTCACCTAACTTTGCTAGTTTCTTTTGCCCAACATGCCTCTCTTAATTACTAAAATTACATACCCACCAAATTGAATTTCATGTGACATGCATCTTATTAGGCAGCACAAGTACGAATATGAGATGCGCTAAGATCTTATTCAGGCAGCATTTCTTGTAATCCCATTGCCATCGAGTAATAGCAAAATGAATTCAGATTTTAAATAGATAACAAGTTCCTGTTTGTCTTCAAGTTTATAAAATTACCCAGTAATTTCATAGCAGCACAGAGAGTGCCTCCAGTTGCGATCAAATCATCAACAACCAAAGCCCGCTCGCCAGGTTCAACAGCTCCGAGATGCATCTCAAGACAATCCCTCCCATATTCCAGTTCATACTCTTCTGAAATAACTTTACCTAACACCGTTGCAAAATTTGGGGAAAGAAACATACAAGTTAGCCTTTCTAACCTCAAAAATTGAAAATTTTAAGCAAACATGAACGTAAACGAATATAACACTCAAATCTTTTATAACATCTTTAAATGATAAAGTACTATAAAGAACGTAATCTGAAAATTGTACATATAAGAAAGAATAGGGAATCAACAAGGCAATAAAACCATAGTACACAATAGATTATATCATTCTATTAGAGGCAACTCTGAAAAACATGCACAAGTTATCACCCCAACTTATCAGCAATTTTAGTCCATTATTAAATATCGATTGGAGTGCATTTTGTATCATTGGGAATGAACTCTCTACTACAACAGTAAAAGAGATAAAACAGATCAAGCCGTATTTACAGAAGTCTCTGTATATATTTACAGATAGCCAGACAAGTTCCACGCATGCCATACATATTAGACAGAAAATTATAAAAGATTCTTGTGCATAACCGCACATAGGAAAATGCTGGAGAATGACGGGTATTACCAGGCAACTTCTTTGGTTTTCTCAAGGGGACAAACTTTGCTCCAATTTCCAATGCAATGGGAGGACCAAAGATAAAACCACGAGCCTCTATACCTGAGATTCAAGCTTTCTCATTATCATCTATAAAGCCGAGATACAATACAATACACAAGTGGCAGAAGAAAAGTGAATGCACAAAGCAAGGGTCAAATTTTTTAACAAAAGACTAAAGATGACATCGAAGCAATAAAGCACTACTCCCGAGTGCCCGCAACTGCTTAAAAGAAATTATAAACAGCCCTACCCTGCTATCCCCAAGGAAAACTTCTAACCTAGGCATTCTGACCAAACAATACGATAGCTTCTCCTCCTCGACCTCTAACCAAACCCAAAATATTTACGACCCAGATGACAAGCCATCCACCAGACTACTAAGTCTGTCAACTAACTAAAAAATAACCAAATAAAAAGTAGAGCAGGTCATATTCTGTCAAAGGCTAGCATGAACTTCCACATGACATGACCTTAACAGCTCAGGTAGATGTAAAATGGAACCAACTCATAGCCAAAAGAGGCATAAACATGGTCAATGCCTCCATTTGAATAAACACATAACCCACTTTTTGTAATGTAAAATTGAATTTCAATCCATGTACAAGCATGGAAATCTTGGAATAAACAGGGCCAGGAAAGAAAGCCTATCCAACGAAAACTAGCATATGCAAACCCAACTTTTTGTCATGAACACAAGAATAACGTTGGTGAGCAGTTTATTGCAAATTCTTTCAGACCTAGGTTCCAAATCAGATTTAAAATGACATCATCTTGAGTCAAATGGAAAACAGCTAGAATTTCAAGGCAATCAGGTACAATATACTCTTTTGTTCTTGTATAAAAAAAATCAGAACTCTAGGAGTTTGTCCTAACCAAACGGATAACATTAACCAGAATGGTGATATGACGTTATCGTTATCTCATGAGGGAGACGCTGCCACTTTCCATAGGAGATCACATAAAGATCCATAAACAAAAGACAACCTAAGTCCACATTTGCAAGCGAAAGAAACATTCTAATGCACACCCAATAAGACAAAGTACATGAAAATTAATGATTAAATAATTCTTGCGATTAAAAAATTAAAATAATGACCAAGGCACGCCGTATCAATGATGAGATCATTAAACCTTTTTAACTTCCGAGAAGTTTATCGAAGTAACAAGGCATGAGAAAAAAAAACAGCAAATTATCATTTCATTCAGCAATATTGACACCAATCAATCAAAACAAGCAGTTGAGACATAAATGCTACAGAACTATATAATTTGTTTTGTGCTAACACAAGTGAGTTTTGATATCCATCAATCTCTCCCGCATGTCAATCAATAATTCCATATACTTCATCAGCCAATAGCAATAACTAATGACAGGGAAACTGAAGAAAGAAAAACTAGCATTTCAATCACTTCACAATTAACTTAAGCGGTCCAATAAGTAACAAATGCATCACGAAGAAATGGCATCGATTCGTTCAGCAGTAACAAAGCAGATAGCCACATTACGGCTCTATAATTAAGCTTAAAAATCATTCCACCTCAAGTAAAGTTGGGCATCCATCACCAACCACCATCAGGCCAAGTCGGATCCAAGCACATGGCACAACAAGAATGAATATGTGTGGGTAAGAGAGAGAGAGAGAGAGAGAGATGAGAGTCACACATAGGGGAATGCAAAAGAAGGTAAGAGAGAGGGAGCAATCAATGGCTCACCCACTAGCAAAGGGTGATAGTCAAACAAGAAATGAAATCTAGAGAAAGAAAAAAACAGTCATTTCCATTTCCATAATCCGTAAAAAAGCATTCAAAAAGAGAACCAGAAACTTATGCAACTTGAAGGAGCATATCCTTTTCACTCCTATTTGTATTCTCTACTTTCTGGTAAGGATTGGACCCCACACTTCTTGATGCTTATCAAAGAGTGACAAAAAAGATCAAATCTTTAGCACAGCAAAAACCATAGTACTAACAAAATAAAAATCCTTTCAGTTTTATAAAAGGTATTTCTTTACTCTTTATCTTCACTTTCGTTTTACCTGCAACAACTGAAATGTTCTTCCCTTTGTATCTCTCAACGAACAAATCCACTGTGTCCTTGAATGCTTTAGGATCCAGTAACAGAGTCGTTATGTCTTGAAACATTATACCTGAAATTTCCACCGTAAACAAAACCAAACTTACAATCTCACATTAACAAACAAACAACCATAACATGGAACTAATTGAGATAAATCGTGCAATTTTCTTCCAAAATGACAAGCAACTAGTTTTAATTGGGTAAAAAGTTCGTATCAAGATCAATAAAGTTTCAGTCTTTATATTAGTTTTTATGATTCCAAGCACCGGAAATCTGGGTTTCAAGCGTTTTATCCATTTTCCCACATTTTTATGGCAACCATAGAGAATAAACCCGAACGAAAACAGAGTATACGACAGAACAAAGAGACTAAGAAACCATTTTTTTTATTTTGCAAAATAACAAAAAGAAAACGAAAGGAAAGAAGAAACAGAGGGAACCTGGTTTGGGGAAATTGGGGACAACACGAATCTTGGATTGGATGCCATGAATACGGGGATCTTTGTCTCTGTAAGCCGACATTGTCTATTGTTTTTATGTAATCTATATGTCTATATATATTATCTATTTAATCTTATTTCTCTCTCTCTGTGTCTCCCTTTGCACCATGTCAGGAAAGAAACAGCAACACAGCAAGGGAAGCAAAACAAAGCGGCCAACCGTTCCCTTCCTCCAGTCTCCCTTACTCCCAATGTTTCTTTATACTTTATCACCTCCCAAAAACAAAACACATACCCTTTAAATAAAGAAAAAAAAAGTGGGTATTTATAAGAACAGCAGATTTAATTTGTTGGTGAAACAAAGAGAAGGAGAGAGAGAGAGAGAGAGAGAGAGAGAGAGAGAGCTCTCTGCACAAGAAATATATAGAGAGAGATGGGGAAGAAAATCTTTGCTGTGATATAAGTAAAGAGATAGACAGTGTAAAAAATGGGTTAAAAACAAAAAGTGAATCACGAGGCCCCCCCTCCCTTTCTTCTTTTTTTTTTTTTTCCTTTCCTTATTTGCAGTTTGTTTTTTTTTCTCTCTCTTTTTATGTAAAAAATCCCTGTTTTTGTTCATTCTGCCTTTTCGTTATCTTAGAAACCTTCAAAGTGGAGTCTCGGCTCGCCGTTGGATGAGGATGAGTTTCGCGCGCTTCTCTAATGGGTTGTTAACTGACAGTTTTATCTCTGCCTTTTCTCTTAAACCCCAACTTTGTCCCTCCCTTTTAATTATGTATACCCATAGTTTTGGCTTTTGGGGCAGTGGGTAGGGTAGTGTTCAATGTATTGTCTTTGTTTTTCCTTAAAATCTTTTTCCTTTGGTATTTATAAAAGAAATAATTTAGGTTCTACTTTTGAATAAAAGAATTCTCAACCACTTAACCAAGCATACCCCCAAAAAAAAATTTTGTCTCATTCATAGTCACTAAAACTTTTATACTTCAAGAGGAAATTATTAAAATAATATATATTTTTTAAATAAATATATTAAAACTAAAAATATAAAATACATGATAATCTTATAATAAATTTATAAAGGGTAAAAATTTTTACTTTTGGTGTATTAACAAGGAATTCATATCCAAATGCTTTTAATATCACTATTCACTAATATACAAAAGTATTTGATAGTTATCAAACTTCTAATTCTTTTGTAAGAGAATATGGTAATGGTTTGGTACACTATAATCTCAAAAACAAAATATTTGTAATAATAAATATGGTAATGTAACTATATTTAAGAATGAAATCCTTATTTGGTTAAAAATGAAATGAAATCATAGTTTCCTTAGGGAAAAACATTTAATTATTGATGAATATTGACTAAAAGTAGAATCTATGCAAGTACACCTCTCCCATCTCATCTCTACCTCTACCTGCCCTCATTTACCTTTTTTCTTTAATTAAAAATTGACGTAAACTATAAAATATTAAATTTATTAAATATTATATTTTAAAAATAATTATATAAATTAATTGAATTAATTTAAAATTTGATAAATTAAATCTTTAGCACGTTAAGTATGGAGTGAGATATAAATCTTAATTTATACTATTTGGTAAGCATGTTTTTCTTCATTATATGCACATAAAAATATTATTTTGTGCATTTTTATAATTATTTTTATTTTCATAGAAAAAAACTTTATAATTATTCCCTATGTCAGGTACAAATTAAGCCAAGACTCAATTTCCCACCTTAGAATTTTAGCTTTGAATGCTACTCCCAAGTCTTACCCTATAAACAAGTCTCAACCATTCTTTATAAATTTGTGTTGAATTTCTTGATGCGTATCCACCTTTTCTCCCAAAACTGGTAACAACTGTAATATAAGGTTGTTCGTCGTATTAAAAGTCTAGCAAGCCACACATCCATGAAATTCAAGAGAAAAAAAAGTTAGGAGTTTGGACAATGAAATTTAGATAGAGACTGATAACCACTTATGAATCTTAAAATTGTATAATATTTTTTTAACGTACGATTATATAAATATAATATGATATAAATACATAAATATTTATATAATATGAATTATTAATAAATTAAAATTTATATAAATATAAAATATTTTAAATATATAAATATGATAAAAATTTTATTTAAATTATTGACCCAAAAAATTAAATTTATAGAAATAATCATACCGTATACGGTAGATATTATTATATTTTGACAGATAGTTTGTTAAGCGGTCCAGTTCGGTTCGATGTGAATAACGAAAATTTCAACATCAACTTACAAATTTGCAGTTGTGTGGAGACAAACGCATTTTTCCAACATTGAGTCTATCAACTACAGTGACTTATTTAATTTGATCTTCTTATTTGTTGTTTTTCTTTGTTTAATGTCGTTTATTTATGACAAAGAATATTTGCACTTTTTATATATATTTTACAAAAAAACAATTTAATCAATAAAAAAATTTAAATCAAATAAAAAGAATTACTCATTTTTCAAGAATTGGATTTTTTTTTTTTAATGGTGACCTTGCAATCCATTGAATGGAACATAAGACAATTTTAAAAGGCAAATCTCTTGTCTATCCTTCCCAGTCTCATCAACCTATCTGCCATTTCTATTGCATATATATATATATATATATACTGTATTTGTATTTTCTGCAAATATACCTTAAATTAAGGACACTGACTTGGGGTTTTTGGCAGCATCCCAACCTTCTTATAGAGTGAATGAGAACCAACACCTTATGGCAGAATCTATATATCCTTTATATCAGAGACTAGATCTTTGGTATGGCTAAAAGTTGAATTGTCTCTCTCGAAATATTAAATATTAATAATGAAGTTCCAAGTCAATTCAAGATGAATGACGTGCAAGGCATACCAAGACCTACCCATTGAAATGCAACGAAAAATAAGTCGTATAATCATAAACTATAGAGAGTTTGTAGTTCATAGTTAATACCCAATTTTTGTTTTATAGATTTAAGGATGCTTATATGGGAAGTGGGAAACTAGATTAACCATCTAGAGGATGGTTATTGAAGAGATTAAGAATATGGAAGAGCGAAATTATTCAAGGATGGTTCCAAAAATGAACTCCCCTAGAAATCATAAAAGCCAATGTTTAATGCCTATCTTGTTCTTATGAATTCAAATATTATGAAATGTATTTTATGAGTAAATCCGGAATGCGCAATTTTAATACGAAAGAATATGTTTTTAAAATCGTTAAAAAATATATCAAAATAAAATTTGAAAATAATTTAAAAAATTTTATGTGATTTAATTATATGTTTTCGTTTTTATTCATCATCTAAAAAAAATAAAAATGTAAAAATAAATTTTTTTACCTCTCAATCATTCTTGCCACCTACAAAAATGTAGATTTTCTAATGCCAAATGCAATTTTTCTCTTTCCACAAAGGATTAAAAAAAATTTAAAAGTCATAGCAAATTTCATATTAACTATTTTCTTCCTTTTTCTATTAAATTACAAGAAAAATGTGAGCAAAGATTGAGGTTTTTATAGCTAATGGACCCTATGACTCTATAAAGCAACACAATCTATCAAATTTGCATGTAACGACGAGGTTTGCCAAAGTAGCAATCATAACTCTAAAGGATTAAAACGATTAGGTAAAAACACGTTATTGAGATTCTTTGATGATTATTGCCTATTTTTGGATTACATTTTATTTTTCACCAAAAATCTTCATTTAATTATATCTTTCAGTAGGTTAGATCTTAAAAGATTGTGTGTGCTTTTTACGGTAAGGGTTTTTGTCAAAGGTGACCCCCAATAATTCTAAACGTAGGTTTCTACAAAGGTTGTTATGTAAATTGATTGACGTCTTGGCAATTAGATTTGTCAACATTTTTGGCAATTTATTCTTAACTCACTTGATGTCATGTCTATTTTTACGACATTGACGTTTTAATTTTGATTTTCATGGTGACTATTGTGGGTGAAGGGAGAAATAAAGCCAGCCCCACCGGCCCCACCGGCCCACCCCCCTTAATTTGCCTTTGGGGGGAAAAAAATCGAAAAATGAATTAATTGGGATATTATTAATAATAAAAATGCAAAACTTGCTTAATTAATTAAAGGAAATCATAATGTTTTTCGAAAATATTTAGTTGTCATATTTTGAATATATCAATGGAGAATATTATCATGGTCCCTACAAAAGATTCATACTCGATAAGGAGGAGGAAATTTTCCTCGTATGGACTTTTGACTCTTCTCTATTCTAGAATCCATTAGTTTTTTAATTATTTTTTTTCCAAGACTTTAGGTTTCAAATTTGATTTTATTTATTTATTTATTATATTTGAAGTCATAAGTGATTAAGTTTTAATTATTGAAATTAAAAATTTATCATTCTTTCAATAGATTAGGTGACTTTTGATGTTATACTTAGTTTCACAATTATTACTCTATATTTTCAACATACATATCCATATGATCCAATTAGAAGTATGATAGCGAAAATTGCTTCTTCTTTTTTTTTTTATCATTTTTAACATAGCAATAAAATTAAGTAGATAATATACATTCTTCTTCGAACTAACGAGAATTGAATAAAATTTGGGTAGAAATCCTAATATTTACTCTCTTAGCAAAATGACATATCGAAGAAAGCAGAAATTCATGTAGTTGTAGGCTTGTAAATTGTAATCATGGATTTTCATATGCCTCTTCTTGTCAATTTCTATACTTATGTATATATATATATATATATATATATGCATGGCATGGCTTGGGTAGCACTAAGCCTCGAAGCGAAAGAGCCAATGGGTTAAAGATATTTCTCATAAAGGTAAAGCGTTAAAGCATGTAAATTAAATTGGAGGCCAAATAGGGATTGTTTCGTTTTACAATTTATACCTTATAAAATTAAAAAAAAATAAAGATAAAATAATATATAATACAAATTTATTAAAATTTATTTAAAATAAATTATTAATATTTTAATTTATATAATTATATAACATCTTAATATAATTATACGTAAATCATTACTCAACAGCACCAAGAGATTCTATTGAACTTAAATAAAAAAAACGAAGAACTGAAAAAGAAAAACAAAACAGATTACCAATATATCAATTAGCCGCAATTTATGATGAGAAGAGAGAGAAAGTGGGACATGAGAGGCACGTGCAGTTCACACGCTAGGATTCGTCTGGGGTCAATTTGTTGTGTTGATGACGTGTCACAATCATGGTCCTTCAACCTACGCGACAAAAATCGACCACCGGGGGGTCTATCAAGATTCAGGAAAAATAACCCTTTGTTTTTTTGTCCGAAGTTTTTATTTATTTATGTATTTTGTTAATTCTTTTACTAATTTAATCACCCAATTGATCATATTTTATTTCCAAAGAAGTATGCCTTCAAAAAAAATATATGCTACCAATGAGATTATTTTATTTATTTCATTAATTAGTATAAAATATTGGCCGTCCCAAAGGTTTTTTTAATCTATCTATTACTATATATAAAAAGGTTTTTTTTTTTTGAAGGCTCATCTTATAAATTTGTGTTATGAAACGCCAAATTAATTCAACAATGAAACATTTTTAATAAAATACTAATTTTCTTAAATGATACAAAAAAAAATCAAAATCCAACATACTGATAATTAATTTGCATTTAAAAATTTTTGAAAAAATTTATTTCATTAGGATATTAACATGGAAATTTATTATTAAAATTACAAACGCTTTATACATGATATTTTTTTTTAAATATGAAGTGAATATATAAAACCCAAATGGGAGTTTCTATGTCTATCTAAAAGTGAACGATGAAGGTATGAAAAACGTAAACCCTCATCATTTGCAAGTAAAAAAGGAGTCCACACCTACGATTCTATATGATGATGATAGTACGTGGGGCAATCAAGGACTTCGGCATGGAACCTGTTTTTCAAA
The DNA here is from genome assembly GCA_038381775.1 of Adansonia rubrostipa. Lineage (NCBI taxonomy): Eukaryota > Viridiplantae > Streptophyta > Magnoliopsida > Malvales > Malvaceae > Adansonia > Adansonia rubrostipa. The sequence goes on along the minus strand of JBBYHM010000010.1, from coordinate 5,511,816 downwards.
AGCAATCGAATCACGATTCAAACTTTGTGAAAACTTTTGTTTTGTGTAAATTAAGTTTTATAATGTTATTTTTTTGTTTGAAATTATTAGAATTTTAAAATTTAAAAAATATATATTACATGAGCAGATCACACGACAGTTAAGCTTATTGGATTAATTGCATAACAATTTAACAAGGTTTACTTTGTTTGGATTAAGAATTGGATATTAAATTTCATGCTGGGGTATAAATATGATTACTGACAATGTTACGGGAGGCCATTACCGACTAATTTCCTTTATCGGTCCAATTAATTATCTACCGTATATTCCTTCAAACCAACTCCTAAATAAACAAGAACTATTTCTTTTTTTCATTTTCCTTTTTTCAAAAGAGAAAAAAAAAAAGCCAAAAAATTGTGGAATATAAATCAAGCTTTAATTAATAAGTGGCTTTAAGTGAAAACCCTCTAAAAAGCATAAAGAATCGTTGTCAAGACAGCCTCATCTGAGCAAAGCAATTTGTCTTGAGCGGCGGCAGAATTGCTGTTTTGCTGTCGTTTTATTAGTTTATTACGCATGCAATTGGTTTTGGTGGTGGCTTTTCTAACAATGTGAACCATTATTTTATTTTGGTTGTCAAATTAAACCTTTCTGTTCTGTTACCTTTCTCTCCATAAAAAAAAAAAAAGTTTATGTTTATTTTGTTGTTTTTGTTTTGTTTTCTCTTGTAATAAAATCATATGGATAATGTTCTCTTATTTTGAATACGACAACTTGCATGATAAACATTTGATTATTTTATTATGGCAAATACTACTCCATATATATATATATAATCAATAATTTGATATTCTAAAACTTTGAGATATGATTGGAATAAGAATGGGATCTTCAAATCATGATGATGTCTGTCATTTTTTTATTTTATAATATTTTATAAGAGTAATAATGTATATAAATTTAAAATTTAATTTAATTAATTTATATTATAATTTTTTAAAAATAATATATATTTAAATTTAAATTTTGATATATATAATATTTTTTTTCTCTTGTGAAAAAAAAAAAAAGTAATACTCGTTCCACTGTCATTGAAATGGAACATAGAGTGAAGATACCTTTGTAATCAAAGCACTTAACATTAATTAATATAGTAAGCTCTTTTCTGTTTTGGTGAAATTTTTTGTGGAAACTTCCATGTTTGTTATTATATCAGCTTGAGCTATGCGGGGATTCTGCCAAGACAATGGTAGTAATTTGATGATCTAGAAGGGGCATAATAGCCAAAAGAGATTAATATCCGGACTTGGGAGAGCACGGTACGCATCTAACAACACTTAATTACGTAATTATGGGAATTAAAAACCCTAGTGATTAGGAGAAAGCTAGTTGTAGGGCACTAGTATAACATCAGTAGTTTATTAGAGTAGGGTAGGTTACCCTACAAACCTAAATTAAATGTGCAGGAGAAGTGAGAGGGAGGGGATCTGATGGTACTTGGTACTTAAAAATTGTGGGGATATCTCTTTGGAAGATAGCCCAAAGATCTTGTTGTCCCCACTTTCCCCATCCCGCAAACACACCCATCAATGTAAATCTAATGGGCAGAAGCACCAATTCACCTTTTGCCATGTTGTTTTATCGGGACAATATTTTTCTGACAGCATTGGGTTATACGCTGTTGTCTGTGCCACTAAAACTAACCTATTGGCCTATGGCTGATTGCTTGCTGTCGACGATAAGCCATCATTCAACACTGTTGTCTAAGATTTACTTGCTGCCTTTAAAGTACTTTTAAACTCCCCCTTTGTCCCTTTTGGACACAACCAGATTTCCAATCTAGGGTTTGTCTTATTTTGATTTTGTTTCTCTTTAAAACAATCCTAGTTCATTCTTCATGCATTTCACTTCTACTACTACGTCTAAAGTAATCTTAAAGATTCGGGATAAAATTTTTAACTTAGGTGAACCTATCATTTAAGAAGTGGGGACACATGACCATTAAAGTTAAGGTTATAAGCCTTGTTGGAAGATGACAGCATGCGAGATTTAGTTTCAGATTTTGTACAGAGTTTTGACACAGATTTGAATTGGTTCGGTCACAATCACATTTAACTCATTCTAACAAGCATTTATTTTAATGATGTTGCAAGAAAGATTCTTCCTTGATCCTCACCCAATGAAAAATTCGGGCTGTCTCTACTCCGCGCTAGCATATGGTTAAAGGCCTTGGCTGGCGAGGTTTATTAGCATTTGTACTGTTTAGGAGGTGGTTGGGGTGATGTCAATCGCGAAGAGAACTACTGAACTGAAGATTGTTTTGCGTTTTTTATTTGACAGCAGCTGCAAGCTTAAGCCCAAAAAGATAAAAAACCTATAGAAAACGTTAGAAGTGGCAGAAATTGAGAAGCCTTCGGAAACTACATATATATATATATAGATATATATAATCTCTTACAAATCAAGTCAAACTTAACTGAGCACTTGCCTTGCCGACTCAAAGTTGCAAGCAAATTCATGTAATTTCATATTTTTATTTTATATTAATATATTTTATTATATAATAATTATATTTAAAATATTTTTATTTATATGATAAATTTTAAATTTTTTATCATATTATATTATAATTATTTTTTATCAACGGTAAAATCGTACCCTGCGTCTGATATTACAGAGATTCAGTACCATTTCCCTGCGTTTGTGCAGGTTTACTTAATTACTTGCAGGACTACAGAAACGGCAAACTCTCTTTTCTTCTTCTTCGTGTTGTAGAGTCTCAAATCTGCCAGGTCGAGGAATTACTTTTATTTTTATGAAAGAAAATATTTAATTTGTGATGGATGGAACTTAATTTTATTTTTTAATCTGACAGCTCTTAGTATTAGCAATACATATATATATATATATATTGCTATAGAAAAGTTAAATGTTATTAATCTGTTTTATTCTTAGACGGGCAATGGTTGAGATAAAAATTTGTGGATAATACAACTAATAGGAGTACATTATTATTATTATTAACTAAAATAATAATGATATTTAATAAATAATAAAGCTTTTGGTGAATGTTTAACCACTCGAATTATGTTGTTTTGATTTTAAGCAGTGTATGTTTATTTTTTTTTCCCTCCTTCTGCCAAAGAATATATCATATTTTCACGAGGATATGATTGTTAGTAGGAAAATAGTAGTATAGTTGATTTTTTTCCAGAAATTAATCTGTGTTGATTAGTATTCTTGCATTTAATTATTAATTGGTCGAGAAATATTGCCTCCTCCCGGCTCCACTGACAACAATTTCTTGACTAAAACAGGTTTCTCATTTTGATTTTAGTAATTTTTTTAACAAAATAAACCGTAATTCAAAAGCAGATTTTAAATTCGTATATTCATATAATATTTATATATTTTATTATATCATAATCATATTTAATTTTTTTATATTTATATTAATTTTAATAAATTTATAATTAATATTTTATAGTTTTTGAAAATATATTTCATTTCATGTAGTGTCATTTTTTAACCTTATGTCTATTGTATAATTAGATTAAATATTATCAAATTTATTTTTAAAAATAAATTATATATATTTAAATTTTAAATTTTAAATTTATTTAATATCATATTTTAAAAAGTACTTATTTTATGATAAAAAAACTCTACTGCATGCTTTCTTACAATTTGCTTTCATTTCTATCTTAACAGTTAAACATAAATAAAACAAGAAAAATCAACTCTGTCCAATAATGACTAATGTCTTTGATGATTAGTCAGTAAGAAAAATAGGCACATTCAAAGGATAATCATGATTTTAATTACTGCTTTTGTATGCCAATTTTCTAACTCGAAAAATATGTATATAATTTTTTTTCTTTGCCATAAAAAGATCAAAGACCGTGATATATTTGGGCCTACCACCCAAGGGAAGGCTATTTGCATCACTAGTGGCTGAGAAGAAATAACAGAAGGTAGTGCCCAACTTTACATTACACCTCTGCTTGTTCTCCTCATGTTCCACTCATATGCATCAAAAATATTAGGGGCTCCATCATTTGATAAGGTTAGCCCACACTTGACAAATCGTATTTGCTTAATTGACCTTCATGATTCCAATTAGAATTTTATGATCAGAAGATCTTAAACAATTCAAATTAAAAGATTTTTTTTTTTAAGTCATGAACATTCTTCAAACAAAAGAAGTATCCTATGTGAGTGTAACCAAAGGTGTTCATACATGGGTTGTAGCCCATTTTTTTTTAATTTTTTGTTTAAATTTGAATTTGATCTAAATTTATATATT
>JBBYHM010000010.1:5497024-5507428 GCA_038381775.1 Adansonia rubrostipa | reverse complement strand
TTAGCTTCAGTTATGTCCTTAATTATCTTTTCTATAAATGTAGAAGCAAAGCATTTCTTAAGATCCAAATGAAGCCCATCTCCTAGAGAGGGCAAGATAAAGAATTCTTTTAATTTGACACTTTAGAGGAATAAACATGTTACCTCAATATTAGGTCCATCTCAGAAATAGTTGTGCTTACTTTTCATATGTAAAATAAACTATCTTTGCAAGCACATCTAGAAGCGACAAGCACGTTTAAGCATATTAATTTTGTTTAGAACTGATAATGGTCGGCCATTGGTCCTCTAAGTGGCAGCCCTCCGGCCTTAATGGTTCATCAATAAAGTTGGATTGTCGGAGCTCCACTTGGGCACTTTGGTCCTTGAACGGGGAAAGGCCATTTCTTTTACATGTCGTACAGCACTTGCATTTGGGAAAAGGGATATTGTTAGTTCGTCTTGCCATTGTCGCTAGAATTACTTAAAGCCGGGTAATTTATTTTATTTGATAAATTTGATTTGAATTAATTTTGAGTGTAATTATTTTTATTTAGTTTAGCTTTATTTTACTTAAAATATTATTCACTTAATAAAAAATATTTTTAATTAAATATAATTATAAAAATATTTAAATATATATAAACCCGTTTAACCGCAAATGAAAAGACTTGGTACACCAAACCGGCTTAGAAGGTTCTGCTTTCAACTTCATGGGATTATATGGGAAGACTCAAGAACATGATTCGGGAACATTTTATGCAAGGCTGGAACCGGAATTTCTTATCTCAGTTAAGACTCAATGGTTAATCTAACCCAGACCCGGAGATGGCAAATGCCACTAGACAATCATTTTCTGGCTTTCCAATTAATGTTGAAAGGTTCAGACATCTTTCGAAGTAAGGGTTGCTTTGGTAATGATTAGATAGATGATGCAATGATCAACTTATGCTAAAATTTTATTTGAAATTTCTTTTAATTTGTTAAGATGGAGTGGCATTCACTTATGTTATACAAAATGAGTTTTGGATACAGTTGTAAATTTAATTTGTCTTAAATTTTTTATGCTTTTGAAAGTAGAGATTTAAAAAACGACTACAGAAGTATTTTTTATCACATCGTGTTTATTGCGATTGCAAATAAAACGAATATTATTATAATTAATTGTGGTAAACTATTGGTCATAATATTGATAACGGAGGGTGTTAAAATTGCTAAATAGTAGCTGTAATGTCATGTCGCAAACGTTATTTGAATCTCTGTTTAAAGGATCATATCTCATATTCATATTCAAACATATTTCAAATATAAATATCAAATTTGAATACTCCAAAAAAAATAAAAAGTCTGGATAACTTAATTGTATGTGTAACAAGCTCGCCTTGTAGGGTCAGTTCATAAAAAATTGAATGAACTTTTTAATTGAAATATGTACTGTCGTTCATTCAACTAATTTGAGGAAGTTACCCTTTAACGCAGAAGGAAGACAGAGATACTTGAAACTGCAGAAATTGATGAACATTCACAAGATAAAACGAGAGATTTTCTCCATGAAAACAGCACATCTAGCTTTGAAATTATATTGGCATGGAAAACCGTTGAACTTTAGTTCTACTTCCGAAGGACTTTAAACTATCATATTGGGAGCTTGAAATGTAATCCTCGAGTGTTTATGATCTCCTTCATAACTCACAACCAGCATGCTTGGTTCCGTCAAACATCGTTCCACGTGCTTTGTAGCAGGGCATCCCATCATGCTGCTGCATTTGTAGTAGCTCCTTGGAAAAGAAATCATGGTAAAAAAAGTCAGGATTTAATAATGTCTCTAATGGATGAACAATAAGAATTCAAAAGCATCTTTATTCTACAATATCACTTAAACCTTAGAAGGGGAATCAAGGTGATCGAAATTCCTTAGCAATTGAGATTGGTGAATAAAAGCTTTCTGACATATTTTTCCAGTATGAAAAAAGCTGTTTTTTTTTTTTCCTGTCTGTTTCATGTTTCCATGCAAATACAGCCATCTTATGCAACCGTTAACATCTCAGATCCAGAAGAGATGAAATCATATAAACAATGACAAGATATTCAAATTAACATTTGAAGATCGAATTATGATTTTTGAACCCAGATTCATTGGGATGAAAGAACTACATGCAATTTAACATTATGATCAACTGATAACTATCTTGGGATGAAATGTAGAAATAAGGGATGCTATATCATACCTAGGATATGGAGATCCTTTAATGGATTTTTGTCCATATTTCCTCCATGAGTGATCATCTGGAGGTATATCAGATAGTTTATTGCTTAAAGCTGGAACTCGAATAGTTTTCTTTGTTCTCAGTTTTCCGACGGAAAATAAGAAATGAGTCATTGAGAAATAAAAGAACTGAAAAAATATCCATCATCAGCTATAAATGTTTAACATTAAATTCATCCAAGCCCTCATAGATAATGTATATTTCTGAGTTTTGACAATTTAATTTTGCAGTGAATTGAGGATTTTACCTTCTCTTTGAGCAGTGACACCCACCAGTCGACGCTGCACATTTTGTGGTAGCTTGTCCAGTCTCCACCACAGCCTTTCTCTTGGAACGAACCATGCAAGATTCATCCTGCCGAGAAACCTGAATTTCTGATGATGACATTGAAAGGCTTTGTAGTGTTGAAGAATAATCCAACCCCATGGTCAGATTTGGCAAAACCACCGTATTTCTGGGGATCAAACCGGTATTTGGTTGATTACAGTTTGGAGAGACTAACTGTCTGAGAATAATTGGTTGACTTGATCTGCAACCGGAACTTTGAGATGAAAAATTGGGTCCATCCATTAATTCAATTGGATTTACGTTATGGGATTTCGGCAACGGACCTTTTCTGATCCTCTTGCAGTCTAATTGCATTGATCCATTAAGGAGGTTAACCAATTTCCTGAATCTATCCACTGCATCTTGAGCCATAAGGCTAAATTCTTTAATGCTAATTCTCATTTGATTTTGATCAGAAATGCAACTCAGCAGATGATTGGCTCGTCTGAAACTGCTTTGAGCAACTTCGTGAACTTTGAAATCCCATCTTGGCGTCATTGAAACGCAAACACTTGAAGCATCTGTCATGATTTTACAATTTACTACTATATCTGACTGTAGCTGATAAAACCTGAAATGTAGCAAAAGAAAGGAGATTTTACACCTAGAACCAGACAATACTTTTATTTAGACTAAGTTTTTGTTAAAACCTATGTACCAGAAACCACCAATAGATAAAACCATGAATTAATTTTGTACTAGCTGAATGAGCCAAATATAGAAAAACCAACTTCATAAAGATTACTTAATTTTTTTTGGAGTACTCATCGATCACATTAACTCTCTGCCGACACAGTCAACGGTGGCTTGTGTTATACAATGCTCTCCAACCAATGCACACTCGTAACCATAGTAGTCTCAAAGTTAGCAACAAATAATATATAAAGGAAAGAGAGAAATGAAGGTGAAAACAGATGCGAAAAATTGAAAAAAGCAGGCTCAACAGTGACTGCAAATTGCATGCTCAGGTGGCTTCTTGCTGGATTTATGTAATGTTTGTTTCAATATTGCAATCTAATGTTGCTTCATCAAGACTCAATGATATAGAAAACACAAATGGTTCAGAGGAGAACCTTAAGGTACACTGCCTGCCTACTCTCAAACAGCAATCGATTGTGAATGTTCTTTTTGTGGCATTACTCCATTTAATTACACTGTTCAAGCACTTGCTATGATGTTGCTGAAAATATAACATAAGCAAAACTGTTTAGAATTTTATAGATTTATATTCATATTGGGATAATATTAGGGGAAGCGGATAATGTAACCATGACTTTTCATAATTATTATTGAAAAAGCACCGAATCATTGATTTAAATACTGGTTGCAATATAATGATATGATCTTTATTTTACAATTTTGACTATTAACATTGATATTCACTCAATATGATCATGATAGCTTTCGTTATATTTTAAAAAATACGATGTGAAACATGTCCCATCAGTGGATTATATTATTGGCTTGTGACCTTGTGGGGAATGTAAAATTACACACAAAGATTTAAAGATTTAGATGGAGAAATTTGGCTGCATGTGGCATTATTCCACTTGCACATAAATGTAATCCACTAAACAAAGCAAACCAACCAACATTATAAAGCAGTCTGTCTCACTGACCATTGGTATTTTTCCTTTATGGGGCCATGATTGAAGCATGCTTGTTCTTAAAGGGTGTTCTTTACTGGCTTCACTTCCACTCCTTCCATTATTTCATTTTTTAATTTTCATTGCCAAGTAAATCGTAAGATGAGATCAAACTTCTCATAAATATGCTCTCTATAAAGTAAGATGACCTCAGATTTCAGTTCTTAGCTCATTCTCCCACCGCTATCCTCAAGATTATGCATGTAGGCCACTCAAAGAAAAGACTCCTCATCAGATTCAAGTGCTAAACATACGAAGTCTGGTTATTTCTTTCAAGAATCATATTTCAGAACGTAGCCCAATAACTCTAAAGAAAAGGGTCAAAAATAGAAAGGTCATATCATATATAAGAACATGGTTAAATATCTCTAGATCAATGAATGAGCTTAAAAAAATTAGAAGGTACTGGATTGCACAATACATTTATGTTAAAAATTTGATGTTTTCTAACTTGAGTATTATCTAAAAGTTTTTCTAACAGCATAATTGAGTCTTGACCGTCTGCCTCTCACTGGTGTGCACCAACTCTCTCCATTAGCCATCTTAGCTCTCATTTTCTTGTACTCCCTTGATCTTAAAACTCCCTCAAGAATGTTTATATCTTCGAGAATTTCATGTCTAGAAAGAGATGCAAGACCTGGAAGTATTTCCCTCTGGAAGTCCTTCAATCTCCTTCCTCTCCTCAATTTGATACTAAAATCTGTTCTCTCCATGTCACTTACTTCAAATGGCTTTGATGATACAGAATAGTCATCAGCACTGCTTTCTGTCAGTTTCAAAGTCATTAACTCGTAAGAATCAGAGGTACACTGTGGCTGCTCCTCATCATCATTCTCTAACTCATTGGACTTGGTCCGGGTTGAAGATACCTGATAGCAAGCTGAGTTCAGCAAGGAGAAATGGATAAGTGATTCAGCTGCTAATTGGATCAAATCATCCACTTCAGCTGATTCTTCCATGTTATCGTTACATTCATGTTTTATTTGATTGCTGTCAGAAGATCTTTGATCCTGCTCACTTGAGAAAGTTTCTGCAACTTGAGATCTCCCATTGGTTCTTGAACACTGATCCGAAGCAGGAAGACTTGAATCATAGGGTTCAATTCTGGATTGCATAGTCCTCGCAGGGCTAGAATCATTATCTGATATGCAGCTGGACTTCCCTGAAGTAGGAGACTCATCAGGGTGTTCATCTTCAATTATACTTTGGATTTTATCAGAACATAACAGAGTGTCCCCTTCTTCAATTTTCTCAGAATCCACCAGTGTAGCAACTACACATGCAGGGTTCAGACCTTGAACGGGACCAGCTTGTAGTTTCAGCGTAAGCTCTTCCCTTTCATTCTTTGTGTTTCCACTGTGGCTAACATGGTCTTTGGAAAGGTTTATTTGGGGCCTGGGTACAGATGCAGGACCAATAAGGCTTGTTTCACATCCATTCTTTCCACTGAGTTCGCAATTTCTGACTTGAATTTCTTTTCTTCTGTCTTGTTGAAGCATCTCAAAACTGTTATCAGAGAATTCCTTGATTTCTTTTATCTCAAATGTAGTTGGGCACAAGGTTTCCTGAATCCTACTAACCAGTCCACTAAAACCACCTGATGAGCTAGTTGTCGAAGGACGGGCACCTATGGCATCATTTAAGTGACATGATGAATCGTCAAGCTGAACTTCATTAAGGTCCAAATGTCCCACTCCATACGGAATGAACTGCTGCTTTGTAGCCAAAAAGTTTTCAGGTGGCATATTATTATGTCGTTTTAATCCTGTAGATGGGACAAACAAAGAAAAGCTAACTTATAATATCTAAAACATATACTTAAACTGGACAAGAACAGATGTTCCTACTAAAATGCTCCTTCTAATATGAAGAAAGCACCAGTACCTTGATCAGAATAACCCCAGTCTTGGCAACATTTGCTATCCCCGACAAAAGAGTTACTCTCTGCAATCTCATGAGACAGATCCTTCTTCATGCTCCTTGAAGTGATTGGATCAGACACAATAGTAATTTGTGAATCATGCTTTCCTCCAGAATATTTAACTTTTGCAGCAAAATCGAAAGGTGAATGTTTTGCATCCTCATCTGAGGTCCTCTCAGTAGATTCTTCCAAATCAATGACAATTCGAGAGCAGGTATTAGTCTTCTTGTCATACCAACCTCTCGGTTTATCTTCCATTTTCCCCTTGGCCACTCCAAGGCTTAGGGAAAGCCTCAACTCCAGTGGATCCGAGAAATCACCACCTTGGAGAGAATTTAAATCCAGGGTTTCTTTCAAGTAAGCCCCAACCTTTCCCTTATGTGGAAGATTATTATCACCAAGATTAATGTACTGGTCAGGTAGAAGTTGAAGATCGAAAGGCATTTGCTGAAACTTATGGTAATTGCCTTTCCACTCTTCTAACAACTTCTGACCAGAAGACACTCTTGAGGCCAACTGAACAAAATTTCAAAGAGAAAAGGTATTAGCTCAGTTAACCTGTCCTGTACAAAGAACTCAGGCACTTCCAAAAGAAGTTATGATAATGAATGCAAAAGCATAGAACTCTCGACTAGATTTCTCTTATGACAATAAAACATTTTACAGATCTCCCCGATTACATGGCACCATATTCCTAACTTCAAAAGATTTAGATTTATGGCATTTTATTTTATAACACGAGGAAAGAGGGAAATCTCTAACTAATGAATTGAAAATCAGTTTAGTATCCTTGGAGGTCAACTTTCTAACATTTCAAAGGCAGTAGCTTCAATTACCATGGGAATTGAATTCGCTGGCAATCTGGTTTCTTGGGACAATGATTGTGCATTTGCTTTCCATGAATTGCACTTTTCACGCTCCTGTGGGGGAAGATCCTTCATTAGAGTCTTCTGAACACTGTATAAACGATGGAGCTCCTGGACCTGAAAGAAACCAACAGCAAGAAAATAAGCACCTAAAGGGGGATGGGAAGTCATGATTCTTCATGCAGGGCCTCGTGCTCCACCCTTTCAGTAAGAGCAATATATTGAAGTATAACTCTAAATCTTGTGAATTCATCTAGTTTGAAAGCAATAAAAATTGACAAGAACCCAAATTTCAAGCTAAAAGTTTCCACACCAAGATCATCAAAAGCTTGCCCAATCAAAGGGAAATTATTTCTATGCATCACATCCTGACCAGCCCTTATGCCAATTCTGAATAGAAAAATTTAGCAAACTAACATGTAACGAGCCAAAAAGGTATCATTTTACCTGATTTTTGAATATGATCTCCTGATCGAGCATTGTCAGCTTGAAAATATCTTTAAGTGAATCAGAGTATCGTTGCATTGAATTCAGATCAGAATCTCCAAGCATCAACATTTTTCCCTCAAAAGAATCTAACAAATAAATCAATTGATATCAGATCTTGCATCCTCAAATAAATGAATCCTGAAATGATGTTTCACATGGTCCTTTGCTATCCATCTCTGCACAGTTTCCACATAGAAATGATGGTTAAAGATAGTGACTACCACTAATAATCAATAAGTCTTCCAATCTGGGAAAGTGATAATAGCCAATAAGGTAGCCAATCTTGGAAATATAATGGTCTTTCCATGTGTGAAACGTGTCAACAAGCTGTCTGTAACAATTATCAGGTGAACTTTGAAAATTTTCCATCAATTTCATTATAAAAAAATAGCATTTAACTAGGCCTATTCCTTACTGAAAAACATTGCCATTCAAACAACATATGTAAATGGAAACACCAACTGATCACAGTCATTGCAAGATTTCAGCCATAATTCTATCTTCTGACATACATTGCTATTGAACAGTTTAACCTTATAAATATTTCCAATCCAGAAACTTGTTTAGTCAATATGAGGTGCAATCGGCAAATTTAGGATTATCACTAAAGAAGAGAAGCCAAAGTAGCCAATAGCACAAAGGCTTTAGGTGGGCCTAAGATGAAAAAATTAGATCATTCAGCTGAATGAGAGCAAAGACTCTGAAGAAATGGCGAAAATATCTATGTTATAAATGGAAGAATAATTGACTAACTTTATCACAACATATCAAGATTACAATTTCTTAGCTGTTTCCCACTGAACAGTGCTATTTGTAAGATATATTATCTCACATTATGATATAATGGCAAATATAGATTCAATTCATACATTTAATAACATTGAAATAACGCATTCTAAAATATAATTAAAAGGCTCAACTAAGCTTCATCCAAAAGAAGCCTTTCCCTAGGGACCAAAAAAAATAAAATAAAATAAAATAAAATAAAACCATCCAACAATAACCAGTTGGGGAAAAAAATAGCATGCTGAAACACGCAGACCACACCAGAAGAATGTAGACAATTGAAGTCACCCCTCACAATCACATACACTCTGACGAATCAAACATTGGACAAGTCAGTTGAATTTAAAAGAAAGTAGCTATGAGAGTTCAATATGGGATTAATATATGACGCAGGTCTATGGATATTTACAATAAGAAGGTGTTTTTTCCCCTCATTTTGCTTTTTCCTTATCCAGTACATGATTGAAACATGCAGATGAATCTTGGTAAAAATTAATGGGGCGATTTTAACATAAAAAACAAGCCATGACAACCACATTCTGCTTATATTTTATATGCCTTAAAACCAAGAAAAAAGACAGTTGATTATGAATACATAGGAACAGAATCTACCCTCTGAGAAACAGAACTTCATGTTAAATTCCAATAATTGTTAACTATACCAACATTTATTCAAACAAATCCCACCTCATAAAAAGCAGAAGCAATAAAGAATAAGACAAAAAAAAAAAAACAATAACAAGAAAATGAACACATAAACAAGAAAAGAAACAAAGCTTCAAATTTATCCACCGAATCCCAGAAATGTAAAAGGCGAAAGAGCTCACCAGGAGACAAATAACCCAAAAAGGCATTCCATCATGAGATACAGAAAACCCTCTACCTTCCACTTGTTTCTCACAAATAACCCAACTGTCTTAACCAGATCGCAATGAAGATGTTAAAATAAAAACAAAACCAAAATAAAAAACCAATTCCCAAGAATCTCAACTACTAAAAACTTAAGGCAGATAGATGTAAGAGAAGATATGTCAAAGAAAAACAGATGAAATGGAATTAGATCACGGGTTTGGGACCAAAAAAAAAAAAACATAAACTGAAAGAGAAAGACAGGAAAATGTAAATGTAATAAAACTATGAAAGTGGTTAGTGTGGCACATCATTGTTTCTTTTTATGCTATTTATGTTCACTTTCTGTCTCTTTCTCTCTCACAGAAATATAATCTTTGGGATTCCAGTGGGCTGCTTTTTAGGGTTTTTGACAATGTTTACTTTAGTTATTTTTCTACGATTAGTTACATTTTTATATGAAACATTAGTTAGTATTTAATTTTGTGAGATTCATAATTGAAGCAATATATTATTTATAATAATAATTTAAAAACATCATTTTACTATATTCGTCAGTAATTTTTTTAATAAAAATGGTGGAGTTTAAAATTTGGCAAATATTTTATTATTATATTAATTTTTTTAATATGTGTATTATATTTATTTATAGAACATATATCACCCTACTAAAATAACAAAAATCACTAATGAAGATATTAAAATGACCAATCAAATAATAATTCTTAATATAAGTACTTTTATGAATACTTTAATTGATGCCATTAAATACTGATTAAGATAATATTTATAAAAAGTAAGATATAATTAATATATTATTTTTTAAGTTTAATACAAGCAATATAAAAATACAAATTTTTTGAAAATAATATTACTTATAACACTCGTTAATTTAAGGTCTAGTTTAGCATTATTGTTAAAAAATTTGGGTTAAAAAAGCTTACTTGAAAAAGTTTGTTTCAAAAGTTTAGTTAAAAAAATATGGTTTAAGAGTTTTTAAGTATTTACTATTGCTATGAAAAAGTGTTGTAAATGTTTTAATAATAAAAATTTAAAAACATTAGTGTAATAAAGTTATTTCATCTAAAAGTTAATTTTTAAACCGTAAAAGTTTATTTTTTTTTGTTTAAGTTGTCAAACTATAATTTAAAATATAAAATTTAATATTTTTTATTCTTTTAATATTATATTTATGATTAAAAATAATTTTTATCCTCAAAATTTATATCAATAATAATACTAAACGGAGCTTAACTCTATGTAATACGCTAATCG
>JBBYHM010000010.1:5462853-5474819 GCA_038381775.1 Adansonia rubrostipa | reverse complement strand
GAAAAGGAATTGAGAGAGCTTAGATTCTTTTTCTTTTAATATATGCTGACATTTTGAATTTTTGGTGTTGCTGGGGGCTTTTACGTTGTTGCTGTGACATGCGAATCTGTTTCATTCTTCTTCAGATCCTAACGGTAAGGCCTAACCTTATTTTTTCTTAATGCATATCTCTATATGATTTTGTCTGCCCAAATTTGTATAAAAATGAAAACCTTTACTATTTTTTTTTTTGGTTAATTAAAAGAAATAAGGTTTTTTAGAAATTTATATTTAATATATTAATAATATATAATTTTATATATTATTAATAAATTAAAAATATTAACTCGTAAAAATAAAATTATTTATATTTATTTTTAAAAAATTTAATAAAATAATATATTTTAATTCATTAATTATATATAAAATTATACAATATTAATATATTAAATATAAAAACTTTTTAAAGTCAAACATTCTTTTAATCTAAAAGGAACTTTTTTTTTCGCTCGTAGGTGATTAAGAGCAGTATCTAATTGATTAGACAACGAATATAAAAATAATGATTGATTCGTCAAATTGATATTCGAAATTATTCTCAATAATTCTTTGTTGAAGGCAGAAATGGAGCCCACCCTTTCCATTAATTTCTTTTTTCATTTAGTACATTCATTATTATTACATATATTAATATAAAATATATATTATTGAAATTGAATTGAAATTAATATATTGAATTACGTTCAAAATATAACATTGAATAAGTTTAAATATAAATCTTTTTGTAATATATATATTTTAATTTTAAATTATGATTTTTTTAATATAAGAAATTATATGCTGCTGCTAAATTTAATATTAATAATTACAAATGTTTTTTTTTTAAGAAATATTTGAACCTAAACATCTAACTATTTCAATATAAGAGCCAAAAATTAAGTGCACATGAGATTATTTGTTTAGGTGTTTTCTTACGTTCATTTGTCAAATCCAGCTCAAATTTCTGTCTTTATGAGCTTGGACTGCAATCTTCCACATGACTAATAGGCTTCAAACATATAGAAAAGTCTGTTGGATTGTAGCTTTCTTTCTTTATAAAAAAAAAAAAAAATTGAAAATGCACATGACTGACTGGCTTAAACGTTGCTATTAAAAATATAGAAAAGTCTTTTGGATACTCAGATTGTAGGCTTTTTTTTTTTTAATGAAAGCAAGAACCTCAATGTTTTTCAAAACTCAGAAGGATGTGCTGGAAAAAGAAATAAGAGAAGCGGATAAGGCAGGTCCTATGTAATATGTGTGTATGTATATGGCAATCTCTAGATAATAATAATTGATCAATAACTTTTGGAAAATTGGTCAAGTAATCAATAAGAATTTCCTTCTGAATATATGTTGAAATTGCAGCATTTTTATAATCCATATGTATGATTTGATGTAATTCGTGGAAATTAGTTCCGTAATCGCGACAGGATTAGTTTATGATTTCTGGAATTTGATTGTTAATCATAACAGGTCCATTGTTCTACAAAGGATGGTATCACTTCTTCTACCAATACAATCCCAATGCTGCCGTTTGGGGTGACATAGTTTGGGGTCATGCAGTGTCCAAGGACTTGATACATTGGCTTCACCTCCCATTGGCAATGGTTGCCGACCAGTGGTATGACAAAAATGGCGTCTGGACTGGTTCCGCCACGATCCTTCCTGATGGCAAAATTGTTATGCTATATACAGGATCTACCACGGAGGCTGTTCAGGTACAAAACCTCGCTTTTCCTGCTGACCACACGGACCCTCTCCTCATCCATTGGGTCAAGTACCATGGGAACCCTGTTCTAGTTCCACCCCTTGGCATCGATGCCAAGGATTTCCGCGACCCCACTACTGCCTGGTTGACCTCCGAAGGGAAGTGGCGCATTACCATAGGGTCCAAGATAAATAGAACTGGCATAGCTTTGGTGTATGATACTAAGGACTTCATAAACTATGAGAAGTTAGATGGCGTACTTCATGCTGTGCCTGGAACTGGCATGTGGGAGTGTGTGGACTTCTTCCCCGTTTCGAAAACAGAAGAGAATGGCTTGGATACATCGGTTAGTCGACCGGATGTGAAGCATGTGGTCAAAGTAAGCCTGGATGATGACAGGCATGACTACTATGCCATTGGGACTTATCATGAGAAGAATGGTACATGGATTCCTGACCATCCCGAAATTGATGTCGGCATTGGAAATAGGTATGATTATGGTATATACTATGCTGCCAAGACTTTCTATGATCGGAACAAAAAAAGAAGAGTTCTGTGGGGTTGGATTGGAGAATCTGATAGTGAAGCCGCGGATACTCAGAAAGGATGGGCATCTCTTCAGGTAATTTTTTTCGGTTTTCCTTGGACCATTAAGCATTATCTAAAAAGCCAGATTTCTTCAGTTTCTTTAAGCCGTTCAACGTTTTTCTAATGTACTATTTTGCTTTACTTACAGAGCATCCCAAGGACGATTTTGTTTGACAAGAAAACTGGCACTCATTTGCTTCAATGGCCGGTTGAAGAAGTAGACAGTTTAAGATTGAAGAGCAACGAATTTAACCAGGTGACGGTCAAGGAAGGATCAGTTGTTCCTCTAGATGTTGGTCCAGCCACACAGGTTTGTCTTTTTCTTTCAGAACTTACATGTATGTGTGTACGTATATATGCCTGCCATTTTGTTGAGTCTTTTTTTTTTTTTTTAAGTACCTGTATTCAATATTTGTGTCTAACATATTTTTTGACACGAGTATGAAAATATGATCTTCAAAATATATAGAAAAACCTAAAATAATTGAGCATACCCATGTAAAGTAAATATTTGTATCCAACATTTACACCCGAAACTGGGTAACCTAGTATGTATGTCAGTGATACTTTTGTAGACCAAGATCCTATTAGCTGACAAGGAGATTCCTGGTAATGTGACAGTTGGATATCATAGCGGAGTTTGAGATAGATAAAGAGGCCCTGGATAAAGCAACTGGGTCCAACGTGACATTCAGCTGCATCACCAGTGGTGGAGCAGCAGAACGCGGGGCACTGGGACCATTTGGCCTGTTGGTGCTTGCGGATGAGAGCCTTAGTGAGCAGACTCCTGTGTACTTCTACATTGCCAAAGGATCTGATGGCAATCTCAAGACTTTCTTCTGCAATGATCAATCGCGGTATGTATAAATCAACCTCAGCTCTTCTTCTCTTAAACTTGAGTCAGTTTTTCATATAGCTAGGACTTAACCATAAACTACTCTTTCAGATCATCGGAGGCATCCGATGTTAATAAACAAATTTATGGGAGCTTCGTTCCAGTACTGAAAGGCGAAAACTTATCCCTCAGAGTGCTGGTGAGTTAAACTTGTTTCATCTTCCCATTACTGGCTCTGCATAAATGTGAATAAATAAATTACTTTGAATCAAGAAACATGAAAATGGTATTCGATTTGCAGGTGGATCATTCGATTATCGAAAGCTTTGCCCAAGGTGGGAGGACAGTCATTACATCTCGGGTTTATCCGACAAAAGCAATCTATGGAGCTGCTAAAGTGTTTTTATTCAACAATGCTACTGATGCCAGTGTGACTGCTTCGCTTAAGATCTGGCAAATGAACTCTGCATTCATTCGGCCCTACCCAAATGATAAGAAGTTGTAATAATAGGACCGAAAAGAAATGCGTTTATCCAAACCTCACCATTAATTAATTCTTGTACCTCTTCAACCAAATCCTATCGTTCATCACCTGCAGTTTGGAAAAAAATGAGCTGTAGGTAATGAAGTTTATTGTATTTGCAATAGATTTGAAAATTTTGGATATGATATGAGCATGATAAGAAAAGTAACTAGAATACGGTATAAAGCATCATACAGCATAAAAAATAGTACAAACAGACGAGAAGAATAGCCTGGTCTAATTTGTAAGAAAATGAATCTACTAATGCTTTAACTTTGCCAACTAGCTAGAAATTTTGATTTATGAAGGGCAGAAATCATGAAACACCAATGGAAACCTAGGCCATGGGCTAGCTCAGCGAGGCATCCAACTATTATTTGGAGCCTTTAATTGGGCTGAGAATTGAGAGCCAGATCTAGCCCATTGTCGTTTTCACGGTCTAGGAGCTAACTGAGCCAAGTATAAGACCGGGAAAAACCCAAATATAAAGCCGTAAAACAAGATAAAAGTAAACAACGAAATTACTTTAAAGTGCCTTGTAATATTGAAATATACGTGAGGATATGTTTTCTCCAAGAAAGTTTTCTTGTAATGGGGTAAAGCATCATAATAACTAAAGCTTTGAAAAATTATTAAAAAAATCATCCACTTGCATCTTAAATTCATTCAAATTGCATTTTTTTTTAAATCCAGTTTAAATCATGAGGTTGAAAATAAAATAATAAAGAAATTAGAGCCTTCAACGTTAATAATACGTGTCTCCATAATGCATAGTCCATACTGTCGACGGTCCATTGGGGGGCTGATTCTGGTTCATAAAGAAAGGGAAGAAAAAATAAGTTAAATAATGGTGGAGCCAATCGCCGCCGGATTTGCGGAAGCTTGCTTGGCCAGCAGGAGCGTATGCTCACAAACAAATTTTTACAGCTCATTTTCGTAACAAAGAACTCAATCAGTCTGTCAAACCATTTCTTTTTCATTTTTTTTTTTGGGTACAATTTTGTTCAAATAACTTCAATGTAAATTGATTGATCATATAATGTTAAGGTATATGAACAATAGTCCAACCAGGAGAACCGTCTTGTCTGTTTGAATGTGTGTATATATATATATAAATTATACAGTTTATTTGAGTATATTTTTGTCTTAAATTATTTATTTATTTAATTAGCAGCAAGTTTGCATGTGCCATGAGTGTGGTTGTAGGCCTGGATGAGGTTAATTATGTAGGGGTGTCGTGATAATTATTCAATTAAAATATTCAATTTCAATTCCACGATCCAAATCCATGTTATTTGCCAACTATACCAAATTATTCTTTCTTTCTCTTCAAGTTCATGAAACTGTTAGTTTCGATAATCAATTATATTATATTATTATATTTAAATTTTAATATATACTATTACGTATTAATCGGAGAAATAATTAATTGGTTTGTCTTATAGAGTATTTAGGAAACACAAAAATTAATTACAAGTCTTTTGCATTAATCCTTGGCTTTGTCAGCTAATTTTTTTTTTATTATTAAGTGTGATCGCCTTACTTAATTACCAGCTGCTATTAAAGTTACAATTGTTTAATTAATTTCTCACACATCCATGCATGCTTGGGTTAATATAATATTAATTGTTATGATATTATATTAGATTTCGGGTCAAGGGGTGGGTAACCTAAACCATTTTCCATCAAGTGCATCTTTCATTTATGATTTTATAATACTATTTAATAGTTATAAAATTTTGACAAGAAACCCTTTATGATTAATCTTTAGCATAACAACTTGCATAAAAGTGTATAAATTACTTAATTGTTTATATGTAGACCTTCAATTTCGAGTTATCTATATTATTATTAATATTTCTAGCTAGATTTGATGTTATAAATCAAATGATGTAAATTTAATAAAAAATTATAAAAATAAATAAAACCATAAAGATCAAAATATTTATGTATTTTTAAACTTTATTATTAAAAAAATTACAAAAACTATATGCTTTTATTATAAAAACTATGTTAATAACTTCTTTTTTTAAAAAAAAAATTCATTTGCCTAATGAATATCAAATCTTAATACGTATTAATATCTTATTACACACGATGATATATACATGATGTTACATTTTTCTCTATATTGGTAATTTTCCCTAATTAATGACAAAGATATATTTTTTTAAGGTTTGGTTGGGAAACATGGCAATAAAATATTTCTCCCTCTACTTGCCAAATCCTAACAATATCTTTTAACGTGGATACATCAAAACGACCAAAAAGTCCTAATGTCATCTTGTCAAATATGTCATTAGATCAATGTAACTAAGGATAGCATAAAAAAAGGGAAAAAAGCTGAGACTATTGAATTATACCTAGGTAAATTGTCTCTATATTGTATAAATAAACTTTAAAATGTATCAAATTGATGCATTTATTATTTTTTTAAACTTATTTAAGGGTTGTAAATTCATTGAACTTAATAAACTCGATTAGATTAAGGTGGACTTAAATTTTTATTTTAGTGATTTGAGCAAATCCTATCTAAATTATTATTTGTGTAAAATTTTTTTATTAAAATTAAATTAAAAATATTAATATTAATAATATTTAAATATTTTTCAAAAAAATAATTTGGACCATTGTCTGGCCTAGGCCTACGCCTCTTTGACAAAAGCATAAGAACAACAGTCAACGGCGAGTCTATTAACAACCTTTTCTTCATAGTATGTGGCATCTCGAGGTAAATGTTAAATTATAAAACTACTCACGATTTACCGTTGCCAGCATTGGTGATTGAAATTTTAGAGAAATAGTTGGCCCAATGCATGAAAGTAAAATATAAACACAAAGTTCTTTTAACCAACTGTCAAACAGAAAATTTGAAAGCGGTTATTAAGGAGGAAGAAGGTAGCTGCAGCTGATGCAATTTCTAACCCCCAGAAAAGAAAAAGGGCCATTGATTTCCTGGGGGGGTCCACATACGAGATCATGTGCTGGCAATCATGTGCCGCTTTCAGAGGATCCGAAAGCGTTTCAATTCTCCCCCCATCCGACCACATCCTTCAACGTGTCTTTTGACAAAATCTATGGTGTTGTTGGCGTTATAAAATAGTTGTCTGTACAAAAATAAATCCCTCACATTTCCACTACTATGATCTCTTAATATAATTGTGAACTGGCAACTGCCTGTCACCCGCTCTATCTCTCTCCAAAGCACAAAAAAAAAGTCCTCTCTTTTTCTCTCTCTCTCTCTCTCTCTCTCTCTCTCTCTCTCTCTTCCTCTTATGAATGATGACTGATGGCTGGTGACCGACAAACTGCTTTGGCCTTTGCTTTGAGTGATCGTTCATTGCTTTAACCCATCAGCCATCCCATTCTGTCAAAGCCCTCCTTTTTTTTTTTTTTTTCCTACTAAAAAATCCAACCCATAAAGCCAAATTTTATAGCCGTTTCCATTCTCTCTCTCTCTCTTGAAGTTTCTATCTTTAGGGCCTCTTGTTTCTTCTTCGTCTTCTCTTTCCTTTGCCTATCAGATCATGTAAAGCCCAAGTAATGTTTTAGCCGAGAGTTCCCTCAAGAAATTTTTGTGAGACAAACCCAAAAGAGTGTTTTTTTTTCCGCTTTTTTTTTTTCTAGAAGAATGGCTTTGAGTAAGTTCTCGGGTCTGTTTCTCATCCATATTGCTCTGCTTTCGAGCTTGTGTTTTGCTGCAGATCCGTTTGTTTTCTATGATTTTGAGTTCTCTTACATCACTGCTTCTCCTTTGGGTGTTCCTCAACAGGTCTGCACTCTTATTACATCTCGATCTTCTGTTTGTACTTTTTTGCGGCTATCTACTTCTTCTCATCTTACTATTATTTTCAGTAATCTTTTCATGTGGTTCTGCTGAACTTTCATAACTAAGAAATGGGTTGCCTTTATATTGCTTAAAGTTTCCACTTTTAACTTCAGATCTACGAAAAATGTAGCTCATTTTTACTTGATTTTGCTCAGTGTTTGAGATTTAAGTGAGCTTTGGGGTAATGTTGTAGAGCTGCTTGAGTTCTAAAATGGTTTCTGCATCTGCATTACTTTGTAGGTTATTGCTATAAATAACAAGTTTCCTGGCCCTACTATCAATGCAACTACTAACTACAACGTTGTTGTCAATGTTCGAAACAAATTGGACAAGGGTTTACTCATCCATTGGTAGGATCTTAGTTTACAGTAATCTTTGTTAAGTAAAACCAAAGTACAAAGATAGATAGGGAAATTGACTGCTTGGTTTTTTTGTTGGGTGAGATATAGGTCTGGGATTCAACAGAGGCGTAGTTCATGGCAAGATGGGCTTCCGGGCACTAATTGTCCTATTCCTCCAAAGTGGAACTGGACTTACCAGTTCCAGGTTAAGGACCAAATTGGGAGTTTCTTCTACTTCCCATCACTGGACTTCCAGAGAGCGGCTGGTGGTTTTGGCGGCTTTGTTATAAACAATAGAGATATTATTCCTTTACCTTTTGACACCCCTGATGGAGACATTACAATTTTTATTGGTGATTGGTACACACGCAACCACACGGTTAGTACTTTGTTAAGTTACTGGATTTATAGTTTGGATTTGGGGTGTAGGATGTAATGTGTTCAATGATGACACCTTCCTTTTGATTCTAGGCTTTGAGAAAGGCACTTGATGCTGGAAAAGATCTAGGGATGCCAGATGGAGTTCTTATTAATGGCAAAGGCCCTTACCGATATAATGATACTCTTGTACCTGATGGCATCGATTATGAAACAATTAATGTCCACCCAGGTGATTATTCATGCAATGCAAGGCATTGTTTACTTGTGGTTTGCTAATTGCCACTCATTTCTAAATATGTGAGTTAAACTGCTTCTGTAATGACAGGTTGTTTTAGTGACTGGAAAAATGGAATTAATTCCGGGAGATAGAATTTGGTGCTCTATTTATTATATAATGCAGTTATATTTTACATTTCGGTGTGCTTCTGATTCTAGCATTTCTGTGTTGGGGGAATTCAGTTATTAGCACTCCAATTAAACTTCCCTAGTTATTACTGGTGTTAACTTCATGTGAGATTAATGGCGAACTTTGGAGTAGCACTAGCCTTTTCAATTTCAGTATGCTTCTGATTTATGACCGCAGCATAAAGACTTGTTGACCCATAAATATTGTAAACTGGACTGGCAGTTAGATACATACATATAACTAACTTGAATTAGTTATTACCTTTATGTCTATGGTGAATTTTTCAAGCTACTAGATGATAACATTATATTATTATCTTGGGCAGGGAAGACTTACCGCCTTCGCGTGCACAATGTGGGAATATCAACCTCCTTGAATTTCAGGATTCAGAGCCACAATTTGCTTCTTGCGGAAACTGAGGGATCATATACAGTGCAGCAGAACTACACCAGCTTAGACATACACGTAGGACAGTCTTATTCTTTTCTGCTAACCACAGATCAGAATGCAAGTAGTGATTACTACATTGTAGCAAGTGCAAGGTTTGTGAATGAATCACAGTGGAAACGAGTTACTGGTGTTGCTATTTTGCGTTATTCAAATTCCAAGGGAAAGGCAGCTGGTCCCCTCCCTGATCCACCACAAGATGAATATGACAAAACCTTTTCAATGAACCAAGCAAGATCTATCAGGTTGGTTTTCATCGTGATTCAAGCGCACAAACTCATTTCTCTCACACATTGGATTTTTTGCTTGTACGAATATCTTGTTTGCTGTGATACATATTGAGACTTTAAACAATGTGATTAATTCAGACATGTGAATATTGACTCTTAAGTTTTCTGTTTGATAATTTTATGTTCACTTAGTAATAAAGCATAAAACATGTAAATTTGGTTAGAATACTCTCTATTCGATACTGCTTTCTGATAAAAAGGAAAGTCTACATTGCTGGTATGATATTATTTGGAAGAGGAAAATTACCATGGAATTCTGAATTATAGTGAAGGATTTGCATTTCTAGTTTATTTTAGTTTTCGATTATCTTCGAATGTTAAAATGGAATTATCTCAAATACTTTAGTTGGTTATGCGTTCTTACCTTCTGTGCTTAAATTGTGTAGGTGGAATGTGTCTGCCAGTGGTGCTCGCCCTAACCCACAAGGATCTTTTAGATATGGTTCAATCAATGTCACTGAAATTTTTGTGTTGAAAAACAAGCCACCTGTGACTATTAATGGGAAAAAAAGAACAACACTCAATGGGATATCATTTGTCAATCCTGCTACGCCAATCCGGCTTGCTGACCAGTTCAAGCTTAAGGGAGTATATAAGCTTGATTTTCCCAATAGACCACTTACAGGGCCACCTAAAATGGAGACATCAGTAATTAATGGGACGTATAGGGGATTTATGGAAGTCATCCTGCAGAACAATGACACCAAGGTGCAGACCTATCACCTGAGCGGATACGCATTTTTTGTTGTCGGGTAGGAATTTGTTTCCTTTACAAATCATCATGTATAAACATATCGGTATGCACTATGATTTTAATATAACTCTTCAATTATTTTATTGCAGAATGGATTATGGTGAGTGGTCAGAAAACAGCAGGGGCACATATAACAAGTGGGATGGCATTGCCCGCTCCACAACACAGGTAGGTCATTGGAGACTAGTGCTTTCAGTTTTGTTATGCTTCCTTCTAAAGCCTTGGCAAGTTAGCATTGTCTCCTTTTGACTTCATATTTTCTAGTTAAAGGCCATGCTGGAGGTATTTTTAATGGTTAGATCTCATATGCAAATGTTACATTAATGTTTTAGGTAAGTATAACTTAAGGGAGACATTCTATTCTGCACTGATAATATGCTGCCGAACTGGTTTAAGTTGATTCTCCCTTTGTGAATTTTGGGAGGGGGCAAGTTTTATTTTTTTTGGTCATTTAACGCTTCAACTAATGCTTTCTTTCCTCGCCTTAATGGTTTTAGCATTTGCAAATTTATTTTTGGTATTTCTTTTCTGTAATCGTGCTTGTTTCTCTTGATGTTGGATATAAGACAATGCCAGCGGTATACATCAAGTTGTTTTTTACTGTTTTTGGGTAACTTGAATTCCGGGGTCCATTTATAAATTGATTATGTTCACCGTAGTTTGTCATGACATTTATGCATTAAACATTAAACCGTAGTCTGCTAGTCTTGGACTTGCCATCAACAATGCCTACTCAGATCCCTCATGTGAGATGAAACTCACGAGATACGTGGTTCTTTTGTCAAGAAGGCTTGAATGTAATCTCTTTGTCTTGTAGGTTTATCCCGGTGCATGGACAGCAATCTTGATATCACTTGACAATGTTGGTGTCTGGAACCTTAGAACAGAAAATCTTGACTCATGGTATCTTGGCCAAGAAACGTATATCAGGGTTGTCAATCCAGAGGTTACAAACAAAACTGAACTCCCGATGCCGGACAATGTCCTCTATTGTGGTGCCCTCAGCAAATTGCAGAAGTATGCAAAATGAGTCGTTTTTTGTCTAAAAGTTTTTTTCTAAAATTAGCTCTAAGAATTGATTATGGGTAGTTCTAATTCTACTTGGTTTAATTTTCAGGCCACAGGATATCTCTTTTGCAACATCAATCAAAGGCAGTAGATCGAAATTGTTCTTCCAGGTGCTGATGGTTGCCTCTGCACTACTTCTCCTTTTCCGCTAGGTGTTTTCTTTTGGGGTGCTGGTACTTGTCAGAACGTAGCTTCCCACGTAAGGTTTGCGGCTGTGTGTTTAGGTGTGCAAGTGTCGTCTTGTTGATATGAATCTTGGGTGATTTTAACATGTATTTTTTTTTTTTTGTTCCACAAAGTTGATAATGCTCCCGGGGTTCCTTGTTTAATTTATTGAGGATATCATTCTTTTAATACCTATAATTTATGGACTGATGACAATTCATCGAATTTCAATACAATTTAACCTCGTGTCTAGATTTATCTGTTCCTTTATGCATTCCGGCAAATGCCATTTACATCTGCCCAGTTTCACACACTTGTACTCATAATTCTTCACTTACACGCATGTCCTTTTCCAAGGTAGTTGGTGGTTGTAGTATTGCTAAGAAAATTGTCCGTTAAGACAGCCATTCATTTGAGGTTTTTATGCGGGTCAACTGTGCCATTTAATCGAAGAACCGATTATAAAGATGTGTTGTAAAGTGAAACTAAATATGAGCGATGTAGTACTTACAACGGAGGTGTTGAATTTTAGGGTTGAATTCTTATTTTGGGCCTTTGTCTAAATGAGCATGTCCAATTTGAGTGGTTTTTTAATGACATCGGACAAGAA
>JBBYHM010000010.1:5452221-5462753 GCA_038381775.1 Adansonia rubrostipa | reverse complement strand
CATAAAGCCGGTTTTGGTTGTAAACAACAGAGAGTTTCTTTGATCAGTCACTTAGCCACACAAATTCTATACTGTTAGGTTAGCTTTGCATTTTATTTTTCATTAAGGCCCAGCCAAACCTAAATGGGTTCTTAATTTTCTCCATTCGATCATGTTCCTTTTTTCACCTATTTGCCGGTAGTTATATCCGAACTCATAAGTTTTGATTCCGCTCCCCATGCAAAACACAGCCATTTGTCCTGCCCTGTCTTCAAACATGAAGGACAAGCAACGTATCTTCATACTGTGAAGATATGTAGATTCCTTTTTCCTTTTTTTTTTCATGCCATTGCCCCTACTTTCTATTTCCATGCATGCACAAAAAAGGGGAAATTAAGTTGTATATAACAGAAAAAACTAGCATCAAATTAAACATACAGCTTACACCAGTCTTCCTGTATATTGGCAATTTCTAGCGGAACCCTTCGATTCTTACACTCTTCCAATATACTTCGCTAATTCATTATAAAATATTAACTCTATGATTTCATGAAAATGCAATGCAGATTTTCCTTTCAATGCTATACTTAAATAAAAGAATCTACCTCCTATCTGTTTGATTTTATATTCATTTTTCTATTAATCCCTTGGACTTTAAATGTTTTTTTGCCAAGATATCACTTTTGCATTTGCTGGCTAAATGTTTAAGACACCAGACAATTTTCTTTTCAATGCAAATAACTGACGTCCCAGTAGGAGGAACTTCATACTATGTATATGTAGAACCCCATGATCATATATGGATCACATGATAACTTGATTAT
This sequence comes from Adansonia rubrostipa, assembly GCA_038381775.1. Classification (NCBI taxonomy): domain Eukaryota; kingdom Viridiplantae; phylum Streptophyta; class Magnoliopsida; order Malvales; family Malvaceae; genus Adansonia; species Adansonia rubrostipa. The sequence continues at coordinate 5,461,950 of JBBYHM010000010.1, read as the reverse complement.
GCATGCAGGACAGCAACAAATAGTGTGCTCTAATCTGGTAAATGAAATTTCAAGTATATTAAGGAAAAATCAAAGAGATGAGAAAAAATTGTCATCTCCAAACTATAACTTGCAGCCGAAGGAAAAACTAAGAAATTGACCGAATGATTATTCATGTAGATTGCAGATTCTTACAATTAATAGGAAAAAAAAACACTTAAAAGTTCTTACAAATATCAAAAGAGCTGTAATTTCAACGTCACTGATAACGGAGAGCATGAAGGTAATTTCTGAAATTGAAACATTTCTACTAATTGGTAATATCTTAGCTTAATATGTAAAGTTGACACCAAAAAAAGTTGTTTGGTCTAGTTTTCTACACTTAGCTAAGTAGATAAAAGAAGAGCAGGAAACACCAGGTATCAAGATGGCCAGATCACTACATTGATGTCGAAGTTGAATCATAGATCGATGCTTTGATACATTCTATCACCTGCGAGTGTAACTGATCTAAACGCCAAAAATCTTATACCTGAAATGATAAACAGAGTGTTACAAGCATTAAAACTAGTATTCTCTAACCCTTAGAGTTCAAGGAAGCAGATTTTTAAGATTTCCCTTTTTTTTTTAGTTAGTTAAATATTCAATTATATGGTACGACCGTACCAGTAATTCAGTTGGCAACAATTAAAGCTTCTTCTAAACAAAGTAAATAGTATTATATGCAATAAAAAAATGAAATATTAATAGTTTGATATTGGAGGAAAAACCTTTCAAGAGTCTACTACTCACCAGTCGCGGAACTCCCAATCTCTCCTATATACGATTCGGGGATTATGAGAAGCTTTAGGAAAAGTATTGACCTTCTCTTCAATATAATTAGAATCTTCCTGCACTTTAATAACAAGTTTTGAGATTTCATCTAATGTGTAAATAATTTGCAGCACATTGTTGGTCATGGTACTAATATCTTTCCGCCAGAACAATTCCAATTTTTGAAGATTCACAGCCTTTTCCAGCAACAACCTCACCAGCTTCATTTCGTAATCAAATCCAGAAAAGCATATGATCCTAATTGATTTGAGCTTTTCCAGACATCTACCATGATACATCATATCTTGTGCAAACTCGGGCTCTATGGCACTGATCATCCAACTTCGATCATGTGTGGTATCGCAGAATGCAGCCCAACAATTTGTTCGAAACTGTAGATTCATTTGGCAGGTAAAGGAAAGAAAAGCATTATTTTAAGAATTATATATGTTCATTATGTTTTTTGTAAGTCCAGAACTTACATCTATTACACAGTCCTCAAGAGAAGGAAAATCCCCTAGGAAGCCAACCAGGTCGTAAACATCAAAGAGATTCCACAGTGTACCACACCAAAACAGATGCTCAGGATTTTGGAGTTCTAAGAATGGATTGTCCTTACGGTAGTACTCTCTTACCACGAAGTCCTATACCAAGCAAAATCAAAATAATTTATTAGAAACAAATATCCAACAAATCTAAAAATTAAGAAAAGAAAAAGGGGAGGAGGGGTCAAGAAGATGAAAGAAAATAATTTCAAGAACCAGAAGGTATGGGGTGGTGTGTGTGTATACATAAAGAACCAAAAAGATACCTTAAGAAACAGGGAATTCACGCCCAGGGTCTTCACTTGAGTGATTTGATTGATCAATTCTCTAATGTGGGCATAATATGCTTCACTAAGTGGTTCTGTCTTCCCTAACAGGATTATTTTCTCTAAACCCTGACAGTTCTTCAAAAGAATTTTGGTAAACTCACCCGAGTAAATCAGGATTAAAAGACCTGGAGCGTCAACTTCCAATAACTCATCTTTCTCATAAGGATTTGAACCAATCACACCATACCACTTGAAAGTAAGCTGTTTCAGCTTAAGATTTGAACCATTAATGTTAACTTTAACAAGCCCCAAACACATATCAAGGACCAAAACCTCAAGAGAAAAGCATTCACTAAGAAACATATCCACAGTGCTGTCAGCAAGTGTGCATTTAGTAAAAGCAAGAGTCTTTAGAGAAGCAAAGCCACAAGCAGAAAAAATCACCCCAGGAGATGGTCTATAGTCAACACAGCTCAAAAAAAGAACCTCCAGCTTTTGGGTTTGATCGTTCTTGATGAAAAGAGATTCTGGCAACTTAAAGAATATCATCGGATAAGAAATAGACAGGAGGCCTATCCTCAGAGTATGGACGTTTCTGGAGAGTGCAAAATCGACCCATTTTTCTAGGTCAGGGTGAGAACGGTCGCCAACGAGGCCAACAACGGTAAATGATTCGATATTAGGAGATTCAATGAGTTCCAAGGTGCGATTAATGGGAGTATGGTTAACTTCTTCGATTTCAGAGAAGCGTAAATTGTGGAAATCAACGACGCGGGTGCGTTTCCAGCGATGGCGCCACGCTTTTGATAAGACGCTGGTCCGGATAGCCATTTCAATGGGCATAAAGGATAGAATGTGGTGAAGGACTTCCTCAGGTAATGTACTGATTCGATCTTCTTGATCAGGAGGAGTTATTGATTCTTGGAGGTGGAGACGCGAGAGAGTATCCGAACGTGAAAGCTCCTTCTTCCTACGCATCCATATCAGCCTTTTGTTCACATAATGACGCCTAATGGGAAGATCCAGTGTGTCTTCCATCGTTGAAAACAAAATGGATAGAATGGAAACTGGAAACAAGAAAAGGAGATATGATAAATAAATCTGCAAAATGGGACTACGCAGTTCGGTTAGGGACTTAGGGCTTATAGTAAAAGAAAAAGAAGAAGAAAGAAGACCTATAACCGTTTTTCAGTTTTTTCTGTTTTTCACTGCTCAACAGAAAATGAAGTTGGCTCGTTGCTAGACCATTTTTTCCCTTTTTCCTATTTTATATAACAATTTCAGGTGCTTGCGCTGTCCAATCTTCATTGGCAGACTGCGAGGGTGACATCCTGTAAGTGTAAGTGTCTCCTTTTTCAAATGTAACACTCATTCTGTTCGTTCCAACATGAAAACTATATATGTTATCCAAATTCAAACATATCAAACCATATATTTGATGCGGAGTACACTAAACATCCGAAATCATAGCATTTAAGTGCACTGGGTTTCCTTTTCCAGAACTGGGCAATTATCGAACTATGTGTTATTGATAGTTTTGAAAGACTAATCCTCGTTTTCCATTAACTGATGGGCCAAAGGCATGTCCTTTTTGCTGCCTTTGAAAACTATTACCTTTCTTTGTTTAATGTGTGTGACTATCCATCTTTTTCCCTTTTTCTTGAGAATTATTTGACATCTCTCCTCGTAGTATGCATATTTTTCCACGTTCTTCAGGTTTACAGATCCATCCCTTGATTGAAGGGATAGAGGGAGGGCAGTTGAATCTCTGCTCGAATCGACTCCCTCGGTGGTTCTTTCTCTCTCTGATCACTGGTAATCCTGGATAATATAATAAGCTTTCACTCATCAGTGTAATTTATGTCAACTGATGCAGGACTAAGTACTAAGGCTAAATCAGGTTTTGCGCAAACGAAAGCGGGATTCTGGGATCTTCGGGTGCCCAAAAAAAAGCAAGGCATTTAACTGTCAGTGCCGGCCCATCACGAATTGTTCTTCTTTAAAACGAAGTTATAATTAAAATTCATTTTCGATTAAAGAAGCACCAATCAGCTGTTGACAATTCAGACATCGACCATTGGTTGAAAAAATCTATAATATCATATTATGGTGCATTATTATTGGGATACTAAACACTACTCAACAAGTAACATAGATAAACTAAAACATCGCTTAAAGAACTTCCACCTGTCAATATCATTTCACCTTGTATATATAACAAATTTCCCGTCACTGCAGTTTTCATTCCTTCTCATCTCCCTATCTCACACTGAAACTGAACGGAAAAGAAATAAAATGCCCTTCTCCTTGCAATCTCCGCCTTCTTCATTTCTCTCTTCTTCTTCTTTACGAAAATCAAGATTAAGATTTGCAAATGGATCTTCTTCTTCGACCCAACTCTTCAAGTTCAACAAATACTTTCCTGTTATTCGTGCCTCTTTGGCCTTCTCTTCTTCTCTTGACACTGGTATATTTGCTCTTTTTTTTTTTTTTTCAGATCTTTTGGTTAAATGCGTAAACTTTTAAGTTGTTTCTTTGATTTTTAAATGATGGGTTGTTTTTATTATTTATTTGCTGGAAAATTCAGGGTTGAGAACTGGATTGGATGCTGTATCTACTTTCAGTGAGATAGTTCCTGACACAGTGATCTTTGATGATTTTGAAAATTAAATACTGTTCCCTTCTTGGATTCTTTATGAAATTTTTACTCAAAAAGACCCGAAATGCTTATACTAATTAATTAAGATTAAAGGTTTTCACCAACTGCTGCAACTATTAGCTCGTCACTGCTGTTGGGTATATTGAGCCTTCCGGATTGCATTTTTAAAGTAAGCATTTTTCATATAAATTGAACATATAGGGAACTTAAAATCTTTTCTTGATATACAAAACAATTTAAAGGTAATTTTAATGTTCTTTTTTGGTTTAGAATGCCGTGGATATGGCTTTGGCCGATTCAAGTTGTTCTGGGCTGGACAATCATGAACAGCGTTTGTCCTGTTTCTGTAACAAGGTTCGTATTCCTTTAATATGAAGTGTTAGGTAATAACGCATGAGATTTTTGGCTTTATGCTATCAAATATGCATCTGCATTCTTGGATCGTTAATTGTTCGACGTTTAACTGTTCATCTAGTGTAGGCTTTAGTAAATGTAGGTGGAATTTGCAAAGCTAGTTCCTGGTTGAGTTTCGACAGAAGTGGATGCACGTTTGGTTTATGACACGCATGGCATTATTTGGAGGGTATCAACTTTTTTCTTATGGGTCCATTTGTATTTCTTGCTGAATTATTTTGTTGTACGAATTCCGTTGTTCGGTATCTCAATCACTTCCAATTTTAATTGTCGAAAAATGTGTAGGGCATTATGCATTAGCATCGATATTGAAAAATATTAATTGAATACACACATTGGTGAAATGAAGTGTTCATTCATTTTCCTGAGCTTTTACTTGTCTTCTTGGACTCTCAATGTTTGTTATGCATCATTATGTTCTAAATAGTATGGTAGTTATCAAACATACATTACGTATTATCTAAGATGAATGAAATTGCCTTTAAACCTTTGCGTTTTGGTGGTACTAAACATGGTAGCTTGTTTTCCCTTTTTTTTATTTAAATTTCTGATATGCTGCTTGATGCTACAAGTGTATTGAAATATGCAGGTTCATGACTTGCTGAAGTTGTATAATGAGATTGATATTCCTCCGGAGCGTTTATTGTTTAAAATTCCTTCAACCGGGCAAGTAAGTATCTCAGTGAACTGTCTGTCTACGCACGTGTAAAGACATTAAGTCTTAATATTCTTGGAACATAAAAGCTAAAAGACTCTTGCTATTGCTTAATTATTATACTTATACGGGGAATAGAGGCCTCGCAATTGCTCGAATCTGAGGGTATACAAACACATTTGACTTCTGTTTACAGGTATGTGATTATGCAGACAATGCTGTTGCTTGATTATAATAATTTACGGAAATTTGCACTTGTTATATTCTAAGGGAAGGAATAACCTCCCTTGGCAGACTTTTCTTTCTTAACTTTTTTTTACCTCTGATCATTGCTTGTTCTGGCATGTTTCTTCAGCTTTGCTCAAGCGGCAGCTGCAGCCCAAGCCGGTGCTTCTGTTATTCAAATTTTTGTTGGCCATGTTAGGGTAGGTTTTTTTTTTTTTTTCCTCTTTTGTTGGAAAAACCTATTTTTATAACTTTCTTCTACAAGCCATGATTTTTTGTTATCCTTAAAATGCAACTTTTCTTTCGTCAGGACTGGGCACGCAATCAGTCTGGTGACCCTGAGATTGAGGCTGCTATTCACAGAGGGGAGGATCCTGGGTTGGCTCTGGTTAGTTAAACAACTTTCATATTTAGACTTACCTTGTCGTGGTTTGTAGGGTTTTGGTTGAGTATTATTGACTTAAACAATTGTTTCTGTGAGCAGCGGTGTTGGTTCTAATGATTTCCAAAGTGCATAGAAGTCTATCTGTTGCTTGTGACAGTTCAGCATCTTCTTAGGACTTTTCGCATTAAAATGAGGGATACTTCATCTTTCTACTATACTAAAATTATAATTGTAGATGTTCCTTTCTTTCCTTTTCTTGTCTCCGTTTTGATAGTTCTAGGGGGTAGTTGTTACTGATAATTTGTAATGTATGAAAGAACATGTCACCAATTATATGTTCTTTATTTAGTATATGTCATTATATTTAATTTCTCTGTAATAACACGAAACGGTCTGAAATCAATGCACTGTCATTTCTGGGTGCAGGTGACAAAAGCTTATAACTACATTCACAAATATGGACATAAATCAAAGCTTATGGCAGCGGCGGTTCGAAACAAGCAAGATATATTCAGTTTGCTGGGGTATCATATGGCTCGACCATTATCAATTTATTGGAAATCATTACAAATTAAGAATAAAAAATTTATCTTTTTTCCATTTTTTTTTTTGGGGAACCTTTGGTAAGGTTTATTTCTTTCAGGGTTGACTATATCATTGCACCCTTGAAGGTATTGCTGTCACTCAAAGAATCAGTTACTGCTCTCGATGAGAAGTACTCTTATGTTAAGAGGCTATCCTTGCAGTCCGCTTCTAGCTACAATTTCACTGCCGAAGAGGTATCCTCTCTTTCTTTTACTGCTAGTGTCAACTCAGAAAAAAGCTGGGAAAAGGAAATTAAAACTCGCTGCCTGTAGTTACTGGTTTTGAAGACTTTTCATATCAAGAAAGTATGTCATTTCATGGCTAATCTGGTTATACTTTCTGATTGTGGTACCCTGTAGATATTGAATTTTTTAAATGAAAGCCATTCGTGGGACTGTGGCCTCATGACCACGTCAATCTTCTGTTGCTCCAACAGCTATTTGCTGCAATTGTGGTTATGAATTAGACTTGCACCTCTCATTTCTTTGCGAAATATTCTCCATTGTCTTCATCTTCTATGCTCAAGCTCAACTATCGAGCAGAAGCATGCATAACAAGGTCATTTTGTTAACCCTTGCACAAAGTGGGACTATGAACTTTTTGTTGACTCATATTTGTTTGTATGTTCAGCTCACAAAGTGGGACCAATTAACCCTTGCATCAGCTATGGGACCTGCATCCGTGGAGCTCCTCGCCGCTGGCCTGGATGGATATGTTAATCAAGCAAAGCGAGTTGAGGAATTTCTTGACAAGATTTGGCCACCTCCAAATGTCTAAATAGGCTTATTCAATTTTGAAGCGTTATCTCGTACAGCATAGAATAAGAGGATGATACCGACTCCATTATTTCGTTAGCCACGCTTTTTTTTTTTTTTTGGCAGAGCACTTGGTCTTTAATGCTTGCTGTGAATCCTCCATCTTTTCTGTTATAAATTCTGATGATGTTGCCCCCTTTGCCATTGCATGTTGTAACCCTACTGTTTCAAAAAATTTGAATTCAAATTCCATGGCAAAGCTTTCTTTTTACAATAATACTCTTATAATTTATGCTATTATTGTTTCGATTTGGACAAACATACGGCATTGAGTTTGAGTACTGCTTGATCAGCCAGATCCTCTTTCTTTTATCAGTTATTCTGGTAAACTTAGGATGGAACCATACAGCCTGCCATTGGACTTTTTAGGTTTGGGTTAAAAATTGGGATAGTTTTTGCAGATGGACCGGCACAATCTCTATAATATGGAGTGGTGTGGTTAGGAAATCGGATGAATGAATGTAAAGAACCTCAACTTTGCAATCCACCTCTGAAATAGGCTTTAGTGTTACTCAAGCCCAAAATATTGACAGCCTGCGCGGAAAGCTCATTGCCTAGAGCTAGACGGCTAGAACCTCGCTGGCTGGCTGGCTGGCTGGAGTCACTGCCTGTGTCCACGCGCAGCTGCCTGGGCTCAAAACTTGCACAACAAGTTCCCAATTTAAGCACCAGCTCCTGCATACATGTATTTGAGCCAATAATTATTAAGATGCATGTTCAGTGAAGCATGTTAAGAGAGCAAGCAAGGATACTTGGTCCTTGAATTTATTATTTTTCTTTGATGAAGTTACGGATGCAAATTACAACTATAATCAAGTATTATATTTAAATTAAATAAACAAATAACCAATTAATTAATGGAAGATATGAACAAATTAGATCAAATGCATTTTCAAATAAAATTTGAATCTAATACATCAACACTTCAAAACATTTGCAAGAATGAATAATAACAGCCACTAAATCAAGCTTTGAAGTTTTAGTATCAGACACGTGTTACTTGAATAAAATATTTGTCATGCTCTTTTTTTTTAATATCGAAAAGACCTGTATCTTAACCAAAAATATACACGTTAACCTCAATAATTCATAGGAGAATCAGCCATCCCTGCAAATTCGTCTCACCCATGCCCCAAATGCAAACTTAGTGCTACTATTTCAATAATGGTAGCAAAATCATGTGCTTCTAGAACTAGAAGTTGATTGATATCCCTTACCATCCTTTCATTTCCATTGGCCCACATTTACGCTATCATAAATCTGTGATCTCAAATTTTCGTTAAATTACAATAAAAAAAATTATTCTCTGTTTCCTGGGAGGCAAGATTGCATGTGAAAACATGCAGGACCTGCAAGAAATTAAAGCCAAAAAAAAAAAGAGAGGAGGAACATGGCAACATGCTATCTGTTTCTAGGGTCAGTTTGTCCATTTTCGAATGAGGTTTTTGTATTAATTGCTTTTGTTTTTATCCAAATAACGGGGGCAAACACCAATCATGATCAGCCCCTGAAATTAGCCAAAGTGAAAGAACAGTCAATTTATATTATCTTTTGCATGTGGTTTAGGAGTTAGGACTACTCAAATAATTTATATGACTGATCAATTTTTTATGCCACATCCTTCTTTCTTTCCTTCTTTGTTTTCCTTTTTCTTTTCTTCTGTTTAATTATTAAAGAAACTAGTGGCTGTGGACGGACCATCTATTTTCAAATCCTGTTCACCACCTACTCATGTTGATGGTGTTTTCTGGGTCAGTGAAATGTGAGCTTCTGGACATGATTGTTTTGAAGGGATTGGATGGCCGGCAACAAAGAGCACGTTTTGGTCTCGGAATTAAGATTTGGAGACGTGTTTTAATATTTAACTTAATCAGTGTTTAAGAAAGAAAGAAAACAAAAGAGAATAACGGCATGAAACTTGGAGAGAAATAATGTTATTAAAAATTACTAAAAATGTGACTTAAATCGACTGTCCCATAATAATTAGGACTCGCCTTCCTTTATTTCGTGAATCCTCGTTTATTTTACCGTGGGACCTTATTTAATTATTTCGCCTCCCAGCCTAATCAATCACTGGATACAGCAATTCATTGAGTCTAATGTGAGTCAATAATTAATAGGTGCACCAAACACTAATTAATGTTTTGCTTCAAATTAAACTACACAAAATACATAAAACTAATCTAGTAATTTCAATTTTTAAAAATACCCACAATCATGTCTTCCATTTCTCGATCCTTAAACTTTGGTCTTCTTGATGGACTAATTGTCTATCTACGATTACAATTGTATTAAAACCCTTACAGCCGAAAGAAGAACAGTTTAATAAAATCTTAGATTTCAAAACAAAAGTCGACAAGTAAGCAGGACATATCAACAATTACA
>JBBYHM010000010.1:5429269-5444098 GCA_038381775.1 Adansonia rubrostipa | reverse complement strand
GATATAATTAAATGAGATAATTTCTATTTAATATAATTATAAAATCTTTATAGCACTAATAAAGTAAAAACTTTATAAATCTTTAGTATTACAACTTGTATAAAAGTATAAAAGTATAAAAGTGCATGATATGATACTTAAAGTTTAAATTGTTTGTACATAGACAACCACATTTCAAGATATATGGATTTAAGTCTTTCATGGTAACTTTTGTATTCATAAACACAATAACATCTAAGATCTTACATTTTTTTAGGTAAATTTTTCCTAAATAATGACAATGAAAACTACTTTTTTGTTTGGTGAGAAAATGTACAAAAACACCTACACATTGCCAGTTAGATATCTCTTGCCTTTGCTTGCAAAACCCTGACAAAATCTCTGAAGTTGATACAAGAAAACGACCAAAATATCATATTGTTATCTTGTTTTATAGGCTAAGAGATCTTAAAAAAAAAAAAATTAAAATAGATAATATTATTTAAAATATCATTATAAAAAATTGCAGTAATTAGTGAATTCTATGTAGGAATATTTTTAGAGATTATGAATATTAATTATGAAAAATACATAATTAACAAAAGGGTTAACGAAACTAATCATGAAAGTTTTTTTTCTATTAAACTTAGTTTTCAACTAATAATTTTGAATTAATAAATTTATTCATTTTGATGTAAATGATTTTGATTTTGAACCTTCATATTTAATTAATGCCAGTCTACTTAATGTCAAGTCATAATCTAAAAATCTGAAGAATTTATTTTATTCTTAAATTTTTAATAAAAAATAGAATGCAATTTAGTGAAAATTTCTAAAAATGCTTGGAAAATGAATAAAATAAAAAATAATAATATTTTACTACAACTATAAACGTATAATGAAAACATCAACATCATCCAAGTACATGTAAGAATGCTCACAGCATTGGCCATGCGATCATGTGCTAGCGAATGACGTGGCTTTCAGAGGATCTCATCGAACATCCGAGATCCCATCACATCCGTCCAATTTAATAGCGCGTAAGCGCTTAACCCTGTGACTTGTTGCCGACAAATCAAATGCATTTGGCCGTTGCTTTGAGTAATCATTCACTCGTGCATGAAACCTCCCACCCAACGATTCCAAAACCAAAGTTCACTTTTCCAATTTCTACTAAAAAAACCCAAATCATAGAGCAAAAGTTTATTGCCGTTTCTATTCTCTCTGTCTCTTTCTCAAAGTTTCTATCTTTAGGGCCTCAGCTTCCTTCTTCTCCTCTTTTTTTTTGCTTATCAGATAATGTAAAGCCCAGAAAAGTTTAACAAAGAGTTCAGTCTACAATTTTGTTGTACAACAAACTCGAAAAGAGCTTTTTTTTTCTTCCCTTGAAGAATGGCTTTGAGTAGGTTCTTGGTTCTGTTTCTTATCCACATTGCTCTGCTTCTGAGCTTGTGTTTTGCTGAAGATCCGTTTGTTTTCTATGATTTTGAGGTCTCTTACATCACTGCTTCTCCTTTGGGTGTTCCCCAACAGGTCTGCTCGTTCACAACATCTCCTTCTTCTGCTTTTACATTTTTTGCTGCTATCTATGTATGGACTTCATCTCGCCACTATTTTCAGTACATTTTCTTCATGCATGTTTGCTTAATTTTCATAACTGAGAAATGGGTTGCCCTTACATTGCTTGAAGTTTGAATTTTTAGCTTCAGATCTACAAAAAATGTAGCTCCTTTTTACTTGAATTTTGCTCAGTGTTTGGGATTTAAGTGAGCTTTGGAGTAATGTTGTTGAGCTATTTGAGTTCTGTTAATCGTTTCTATATCTACACTATTTTGTAGGTTATTGCTATAAATAACAAGTTTCCTGGCCCTACTATAAATGCAACCACTAACTACAATGTCGTTATCAATGTTCGAAACAAATTGGACGAGAGTTTACTCATCCATTGGTAGGATCTTGCTTTGCAGTAATCTTTGTTTAAGTAAAATCAAAGCGTAAAGACAGAGTAATTGACTGTTTGGGTTTTTGTTGGGTGAGATAGGTCTGGGATTCAACAGAGGCGTAGTTCATGGCAAGATGGGCTTCCTGGCACTAATTGTCCAATTCCTCCAAAGTGGAACTGGACTTACCAGTTCCAGGTTAAGGACCAAATTGGGAGTTTCTTCTACTTCCCATCACTGCACTTCCAGAGAGCCGCTGGTGGTTTTGGTGGCTTTATCATAAACAATAGAGCTATTATTCCTATTCCTTTTGATACCCCGGATGGGGACATTACCATTTTGATCGGTGATTGGTACACACGCAACCACACGGTTAGTACTTTGTTGGTTAGTAATTTGTTAAGTTGCTGGATATTTAGTTTTGTTTTCCCTTTTAAGGTTAGATCCGCAATGTAGGATATAATGTGTCTAATGATGACACCTTTTGCATTCTAGGCTTTGAGAAAGGCACTTGATGCTGGAAAAGATTTGGGGATGCCGGATGGAGTTCTTATTAATGGAAAAGGCCCTTACCGATATAATGGTACTCTTGTACCTGATGGTATCGATTATGAAACAATTAACGTCCACCCAGGTGATTTTATCACGCAAGGCATTGTTACTAATGATTTGCATGCTACTCATTTCTAAATAAGCTAGTTCTACTGCTTGTGTAATTACAGGTTGTTTTAGTGACTGAAAGATGGAATAAGTTCCAGGAGATTGAGTTTTGGAAGTAATTAGCATCTATTTATTATAGTGCAGTTGTATTTTAGATTTTCCCCGGTAATGCATCTACTGAACTTTAATTGCCGGTTGGTACTGCCATTACCTTTATGTGAGATTAGGGGTGAATTTTGAAGTCGCACTTGGCCTTTCAGTTTTTTGTTTGCACCTGATGTATGATCGCAGTATGAAGATATGTATACCCATAAATTTTGTACATCGGACAGCTACTCAGATACATACATACATGCATGCATGCATATAACTAACTTGATTTGGTTACTACCTTTCTGTTTATGGTGAGCTTTCCAAACTCCTGATAACATTGGTTTATTATGTTGGGCAGGGAAAACTTACCGCCTTCGAGTGCATAATGTGGGGATGTCAACCTCCTTGAATTTCAGGATTCAAAGCCACAATTTGCTTCTTGCAGAGACCGAAGGATCTTATACAGTGCAGCAGAATTACACTAGCTTAGACATACACGTTGGGCAGTCTTATTCTTTTCTGCTAACCACAGATCAGAATGCAAGTAGTGATTACTACATTGTAGCAAGTGCCAGGTTTGTGAATGAGTCACAGTGGAAACAAGTTACTGGTGTTGCCATTTTGCGTTATTCAAATTCAAAGGGAAAGGCAGCTGGTCCCCTCCCTGATCCACCACAAGATGAATTTGACAAAACCTTTTCAATGAACCAAGCAAGATCTATCAGGTTGGCTTTCATTGGGGTTCAAGTGCACAAGCACATTTTTCTCACAACCTTGTCAATTATCTGAATACTTAGTTGGTTATGCCTTCTTACTTTTCGGTGCTTAAATTATGCAGATGGAACGTATCAGCTAGTGGTGCTCGCCCTAACCCACAGGGATCTTTTAGATATGGTTCAATCAATGTGACTGAAATTTTTGTGTTGAAAAACAAGCCACCGGTGACTATTAATGGGAAAAGACGAGCAACACTTAGCGGGATATCATTTGTCAATCCTGCTACACCAATCCGGCTTGCTGACCAGTTTAAGGTTAAGGGTGTATATACGCTTGATTTTCCCAATAGACCACTTACAGGGCCACATAAAATGGAAACATCAGTAATTAATGGAACATATAGGGGATTTATGGAAGTCATCCTACAGAATAATAACACCAAGGTGCAGAGCTATCACATGAGTGGATACGCATTTTTCGTAGTCGGGTACAAATTTCTGTTCTTAACACGCATCATCATGTATAATCATATAGCACACTATGATATTAACAATAAATCTTCAATTATCTTGTTGCAGAATGGATTATGGTGAGTGGTCAGAGAATAGCAGGGGCACATATAATAAGTGGGATGGTATTGCCCGAACAACAACACAGGTAAAATCGTTGGAGAGTTGTGCTTTTGCATTTGTTATACTTCCTTCTAAAGCATTGGCAAGTTAGTATTATTTCCTTTTGACTTGATATTTGTTGTATATGGCTCATATAATTTTATATACAGAGCAATTTTGTACAATTTTACTGGGTAAGGTTAGTATAAATATATGGTTGATGTAACCCTAAATTAAGTAGTGAATAAAAAACAACAGCCGCCGCTCCCGAGGGTGTAGGCACATTGCCGAACCTCGTTAAATCTCTGTGTTGATTTTTCTCTTCTCTTTTCTTTGTGTTTTCGTGATTCCTTGATTATTAGTCTCAACAATATTTTCTAGTAAAAAAACATGGCCATACTGAAGCTGTTTTTAGTGACTGGAGTTCATATGTTTTATATTTTATGTAATTGTTACTTACTGGAAACATTCAGGTCTCCATTGATAATATGCTGCTGAACTGGTCTATGTTGATGCTTCCCTTGTGAATTTTTGCAAGGAAACATGCTTTTTGTCATTTAACATTATTTTAGCTTGAACAATTGCTTTCTTTTTTCCCCTGCCTTTATGTTTTTAACATTTGCAAATACATTCTTTGTGTTTGTTTTCTGGAAAGTTGTGCCTTGCTTCTTATGATGTTGGATACGATTGCCAACAGGATATATATATCAAGTTGTTTGTCTGTTTTTTTGGGTAGCTTTAATTCCCGGGTTCAATTATACATTATTATGTTCATCGTTTGTCGCGCCATTCATGCTTTAAACATTAAACCTTAGGCCAGGACTTGCCACAAAGAATGCTGGCCCATTCCTCGTCAGATGAAACTCATGAGATACCTTATTCTTTTGTCAAGGAGGCTCAAATGTAATCTTTCTATCTCTGTAGGTTTATCCTGGTGCATGGACTGCAATCTTGATATCACTTGACAACGTTGGAGTCTGGAACCTTAGAACAGAAAACCTCGATTCATGGTATCTTGGCCAAGAAACGTATGTCAGGGTTGTCAATCCAGAGGCTACGAACAAAACTGAATTGCCTATGCCAGACAATGCCCTCTATTGTGGTGCTCTCAGCAAATTGCAGAAGTATGCAAAATTAGTCCTTTTTATGTGAAACTTTTCTCGCTTAGTTAGCTCTAAGAAGCGATGATGGCTGGTTCTGATTCTACTTGATTTCCTTTTCAGGCCACAGGATATCTCTTTGGCAATATCAATCACATGCAGCAGAATGAAACTGTTCTTCATGGCGCTGATGGTTGCCTCCGCACTACTTCTTTCCCACTAGGTTGTTTCTTTTGGGGTGTCTATGCTTGTCAGGATGTAGCTTCTGTTGTAAGTTTTGTGATTGTGCGTTTAGGTATGTAAGTATAGTCTTCTTGATATGTATCTTGGGTGATTTTGACATGTATTTTTTTGTTCACAATGTTGTTAATGCTTTCTGGGTTCCTTGTTCGATTTATTGGGAATATCATTCTTTTAATACCTATAAATTTATGTTCTGATGACAATTCTTATATTTTAAATGCAGTTTAACCTCGTGTCTAGATTTATCTGTTCCTTTATGCTTTTCTGCTAATGAAATCTATATCTTCGCATTCCATTATGCAATATGAGCTTGTATATTTGATGCCCCATTCCAGTATGGTTGATGGTTGTCGTAGTATTTTTCTATGTTGCTCAGACTTAGATGTGAGTATCGCAGATAAGTATATGTCCAACATGGATATGCTCAATTTTTTATAAGTTTTTCCATTTATTTGGAGAGTTCTTGATGGATCATAACTCAATAACCCTGTCCGACTTCTAGAAAAATAAAGAGTCGGAGCCACAATTGTGAGCATTGTCCATCAATAGAGTCCTTTATTTGAGGTTTTGTATGCAGGTCTACATTGTCATTTCAAAGAGAACCTATGATAACAATGTTGTGGAGAAAATAAATCGTAACTGGTATAGTAATTGTAAGTAGCTATTACTCCACATGAAAGGTTAAATTTTAGAACTCAATTCTTACTTTTGGCCTTGTCTAGATGTGCAAGTCACCGCTTCCTTCCAATCCCAAAAGACAAAGCTGTAGAAATATGTACGCTTGAGTGGTTTTTAATGAGATCGACAGGAACGGTAACTCGATAAACGTCATTTTAAACTTGAAAGTGACACAAACAAGGGGAAATAAAAGATCTGCTGGTCCCAATTTTAGGTCCATCTATGGTAAAAGTTAAACTAGTCTAGCTGGAAATCTAGCTTCTTTCAGGTTAATATGTTTTTTTTCCTTGCTTTGCATCTGCCAAGCCAGCTGGATTACCCGTATCCCTTTGCCAATGTGGAGATTGAGAGCCTGAAAGGGAATCATGGCCCAGTGTCAAATGGAAGCATCAAATGCTCCATACACCCTTGTTATGACATTGAATGATTTACCTCCATTTAGCGACCAAATGTTTGGGTTTCAGGACCCTGTTGAAGCCTTTGAAGAGATTCCTTGATTTCTGATTCAATTAATCCATTGAGATTGTGAAACGAATTAAGTAGAATTAAGTTCACTATGATCTTAAACTACTAGCATTTAGGAGCAATAAGGACGGAATCTTTGGCCCATTTTTGCAGTGAAATTATTGTCTTATCTTTTTCCGGGTTGAGAGTCAATGCATCAGATGGACCCCTTGTTGAATTTCACCAGGAATTCTCACCAAAAGCTGTCCCTAAACTAGACGAGACCGTTTAAGTTGTCACCAATAATAATCCAAGAAGTGCAAGGGTTTGTAGTAAATTGATTCATTAATACAAAAGCAGTCCCCCTTCTCCAAGCCATCGGGTTTCTTCAGACCAAGAAAACACTACTATTATATCAATTATTATTTAAAAAGAAAGTCTACTCTACAATAGTTTTGGCATTGACTCTTCCATTCATATGTTCCAATCAAGCCTACATGCTTTTCTATAAAGCTGGATATGGGAACACACTGCTGGCTTACTGGGGTTATGTTGGAGTTGAAAAGGCTGCATTTTCACGCATCGTTTCTGCCTTTTTGTAGGGAAGTGGGAGAGAGGACCAACTCGAAAAAACGAAACTCCTTTTTACAAAGGAAACTTTGAGAATGTGGGGAGCGCTTTCTTGGAGAGCCGTTCTCCTGATTGGGCTATACAGTGTTGTCATCATGTTTAAGACTTTGTCCTATGCTTTATTTCAACATTACAACACACGCTTTAACTAATTACAGTGAACATTTTGTTTTCAGTTTATACTAAGGAATTTTGGGGTCTATTTTTCTTCCTTGGATCCGCATCTTATGCTGAAATAACTCCTTTTTTGTAAAGCATCGAGGGGGGAGGGGATGAAAGTCAATTTCATGAACAGAAGGTTTTCTATTTATGCTATGAATCGAAATTCAAGTTGAACCACATTTTATTATTGGAATAGTTTTGTAATATATGTAGGTCGTGTGATAGAATTGCACATGGGAAGAAAAAGGAACTGTTTATCATCTTTCTTTCCCCTCACCCATTGCACGGAGACTTAAGACCTCTGTTTCACTAGATACTCTGCTTATTGTAAAAGAAATTTAGAAGGGTGTTACATACCCTTTGAGTGTAATACAAAAATTAAAAAAAAAAAAGATACGTGATGGTTTTTAAACTAAAAGAATTCATTATCAGCTTACTGTAATACTTGAGTTCCATCTGTCTTTTATGGAGTAATGATGACAGTGCAATGTGGGCCTAAAAAGTGAGTACAATCATGAATATTTGCAACACCAATACTATTTTAGTATGATTGTGTACCCCAGTACTGAACAAGGTTTGTAAGCCTCTTCAGATTGCTGTGCCAGTGCCCGTGCCCCTGCTCGTGCAGGCGTGCACCTTTGATTTGCCTGCTGTTCTCAACCTAAAAGGGGCGCATTAGCGGCATATGGGCCGTCAATTTTCAGACACCTTTTAAAAGGGGTTGGGACTCAATGTCAGTTGCTGGAGCAACGGTCAGCTAATCCATTTTTTCTTCCAATAGCCAAAAAGTAGAAGATTTTTATTGGACAATTGATTTCGCCATGGGTGTCTGCCTGTGAAGCCCACTTAGCTGGACCGAGTATAAAGGGGCTGGCCAGGCCTCGCCTGTCAGAAGGATGTTAAAGAGAATAATCACCTTAGCAATTCTGCCGAGGGGCTAGGAAGGTCGCCCATGGACTCACTGAGTAATTTCTTGACGGTTCTCCATTAATGATTAGGCTCCTTCCTCATCCATCTTATTTGCATATAAGTGCTTTTATTTTTAAGTATTATTTTGTTAATCAAAATTAAATTTTAGTAAAATTAAAAGTAAACTTTATATTTGATAATTTAAAAGTTAGAAAATGATTTGTCAATAAGTAAAATATATGTCAAAATAACATAAAATACAATAAATATTAAAAAATCATTATTTATAATCGGGTTTGGGTAACAACTTCCCTCAGCCTACTATGCATATCCTATCTCCAAATTTGTTTATAAGGTACTCTACTCCTATTTAATTAAGTCGAGTAGTATCGGATATCATTTATTTCGAGTTAAGTTTTTTTTATTAATAATTTTTAATATGTTCATTAATATCATTTACATATATACGATTCATCTAAAAATTATAAAATTTGAATTTATAAACGATGATTAAAATTATATTAAACAATCACAAAAGAAAAAATATTTAACATATCTTTAGGCACATCAAAACTTAGAAATTTCAGATTATCAATGAGATTGAAGAAGATATTTATTAGTCAGAAGAAGCTTTTTTCATTGATTAGTGGATTGAGACTATAGTCGTGAAAAAAAAAATTCCAAATTCATTAATTCTTGTGCACTCCAATGATGAACTGAGAATCAGATTGTATTAATTCTTTTAACTAATTAGTAAAGGAAACGTTAGTCGATGCTTAATGTTGGTTAAGATGATATTTATATGTAATAGTATATATGTATATTTTCTACGTGATTACTATATTGTAATGTGATAAAATGGAAGAATTAATATATCTACAAAGTGCAACAGCTGTTTTAGTTTTCCGAAGTAATAAAAGAAGAAACTGATTAATTACGATTGTCAAACAGATAAGAGAGTTTAAACTAGTAAATGGTAGTTAATTAGCATGATTCAGCAGTGAGAAATGACATTAACAGTAAGAAATTTTTTTTTCAAGCAAATTAGAGGGAGGATATTATCTGAAACTGAAAGCACATGCTTAGACATTAAAGTACTAGTATCAAATTATGTTAAAAGGGGTCCAATAGCTAGTAGTGGGTTATGAAAGTAATTAATAAGTAATACTAGAGAGTAGCCAAACTTGACAAGCATCCTTGACCAGCAAGTTCTTCATCCCCCGCCAAATATAAAACATAAGCTTTGTTGCAACTAAGACTGCACTGAGAAATAGAGAAAGAGAAGAAAGAGATTTAATGGCATGCAGATTCGATCGCTTTCACTGCTTAATAAGGAGAGACGCCAACGTTTGCTGAAGCGAAAAACCCATCTTTCATGAGAACGTCCTCTCCTTCCTACAAAGACTCAAACGGAAACAAAATTTCAGTAACACTATCATCAGTTTCATCAACTGTTTCTTTATGGGTTTATATTTTTGGTCACGGGGAGAGAGAGGTCGTGGGGAAGGGTGCAGAAGTTCACCTGCTGGTGCACGTTAGTCTTCTTCGCAGTTTGATCAGGCATGAGGCCGAAGTGAATATGTGGGAAGTGGGCCCACTGACAAAAAGCAAAAGAAACAAGGGCAGTCAAAGGACCCCACCAAAGGACAGTGCAATTTGCGAATCGAAAAAAAAAAAGGAAAAAAATTAAATAAATAAAACCCTAACTTTGTTTGTGTGATATAAGAAAACCCTAGAAAACTTGGTAAAGAAAGCAAAATCATATATCCCCAAAGTGTTTTTTTTTTGGGTGTGTCTGTGTCTGGGATCCTACATTCTTTGCAGCTGCACTGAATGCTTCTCTGTGAGTTATATCAGGATTTCCTGCTTTGATGCGTTGGATCTCGTCCCTGCAGCACAGATTCATAATCACATTTAGAAAACTTTATATTACAAGAAAAACAAAAGTGTTTGCCCATACATAAATGTAATGTCACGTATGTATGTGTATGCATGTATGTTTATATATATAATTTTAGTTTTACACACTTTTGTAATTTTATATTATTAATATTTTAACAAATTAATTATTGGATTCAGTAATATAATTGTTCTTATCATACACATAAAATTTCAAATAAAATCTGATATTTTTATTATATCAATTAATAATATTTTTCCTTTTCAATATATATTTAACTATTGAATTTTGTTACATCAAATAAATAGTTAGACATTTTTAATTTACTCAAACCTTGAAATGCATTATTTACATAAACAGAATATAAAATATGATAGTTTGATTAAAAAATATAAATTATGTAAAAAATTATGCAAGTACATGAAATTAATTTAATTTTACATTTACACCGTGCCCTCATTTAATATATATACATAAAAATATGCCAAATGAAATTGCCTTACTTAAATGATTGCTTACTTGATGAATCGGTTGTAAGCAGAGGGGACTCTCTGTCGTTTCTCCGGAGCTGTAACTTGTGACAAACAGATATTAAAATCACAATATTAACTTTTAGTGAAAATCTGCTTCTTTCTTTTTTATCGTTTTCTCTACTGTCACTTCACCATCATTTTGTAATTTTCACTATTCATTATATTCATTCATAAGATTCCTATTCTATCTACATTTCCGGGAGAAGGAGATTACTTTATCATTCTTTACGGGCTCCATTTGGATCCCGTTTGCCGACAGTGATGTGTGTTTAGGGGTGCCTGCTCGGATAGCATATGGTGCGGTGGAGTCACTGCACCCACATTTCCTCGCTAACCCAAAAATCATATTTTCCCCAAAAATTTTAATCTAATGTCTTAGTTATTTTCATTTTCTCAATTTTTAATCTAACTGTCGTAGTACTACTATTGTAACTAATCTCACCATCACTATTTCAATTCACCAAATCTAATTTTATCGTTCTTTCAAAAGAACACTATATCTCTGGGTTAGACTGAAATCTGAAGCACTGTTGCGCTCAAAGAAAGGCCCCGACTGTCAACTGATGTTATCTTGTCGTTAAAACTTGGCTAAGGTTTTTTTAGTTATTACCAAAACAACCAAAAAAAAATGCAGGAATTTGAAAGCAAAGGTGTCATCTTGGGTTTCTGGGTGATGGCAATACAAAGAGCTCAAGTAATGTAGGATTATGGGCAGTTTTGGAACTTACAGAAGCATAATATTTTCTTTTGGACTGCCAATTATAATGAAAAGACAAAAGCTATTTTTTTTCCTAAATCGGGGCGTCTGGTTTTGAAACAGAAGGTTGAAATGGCAAGCATTGGAGGGTTCTCAGAATATTGGTGAAAAAGAGCAGGTTTCTCTTTCTTGTCTAACAACTTGTGCGAAATGACCTTCAAGATTGCAGAAAATAGTGGAAATGGCCTGATTTCATTGATTCCTTTTGCAAGTGTTATGGAGTTATGATCATTCCTTTGCCTCTCCATGTTTCTTTATGACACAGGAGAACATACTGTATGTCGAACAGGAATACAAAGTGCGAGACCTTGGAGAATCTTTTGGGAAAAAAAAAAACATAAGTGCACAGCGAGTTTGAAAAACAATCAGTTTCAATAGTTTCAGGATTCAGACAAACAATATTCAAAGAAAGAGAGTGTTGGACACTCACGTCTGTTGATAACTGGAGGCCTTGGAAGCTCATCAGGTACTCCGCAAGTGGGTAAGGTGAAGTCATTCGTGTTGGTTTGATTGAGCAAAAAGTTTGGAGATGGATTTGAGATCTCTTCCTGGGAATTAATAAAAGAATCAAATCAGGCTTAAAAAACCAAATGCTATGAAAGTAACAATAACAATAATGTTTAGCTGCTTGATCAGCAAAAAAAAAATGGTCCTCTAAAATTGCTTGTATATTTGTATATCATCACAGACACACGTATAAATTTATACCAGAAGATTATATGAAGGAGAGAAGAAACTCTGAGCCAAATTAAACTGATTAGCTGAAGGCAGCAGCAATCCCCGCATGTTCACCGGGAAAAGATTGGTGCAGTGCCCACATCGAACCGTTACAGTCTTGAACAAACTTGTGCAAGGAACGCTGACCTATTTTGTGCAAAACAAAGAATCCCCAAAAGACATTCCAAGTGAAAAATATCATCCTTATAAAGGAGACATATATATAGCAAGAAGGACACAAGAAAGGCAAGAAAAATGGAAAACCCTAAGTGAGACCCTAGTTGGTGAGCAAAAGGTTAACAATGAAAAGTGAAAGAAATACCGCAAGGACAGTGTCGCAAATGTTGCAATGAACATAACAGAGCTGCTCGGAGGGAGGGAGGTGGTCCAAAGACAAGGTAGAAGAGGAGGACATCTTCTTTGTTTCCCCTTTCCTTTCTCTTTTAAATTTGATTGATGATTGCTGATCTCTTTGGTAGGATTGATTGATTGATTGATAGAATGACAGGTTAACTACCACCTTGGATCTGCCTTTCTTGATTATGAGTTATGAGAGAGAGAAGATGGATGATCTATTTGGTCTACTAGATATAAGACGGAAAAAAGAAATTATACCCCCTTCTCTCCTTTCCTTTATGTTTATTGGTCTTGTTTGTAGCAAACATGTATGTATGTATGTATGTATGCATGCATGCATGTATCCACGGATCTAAATTTGGGTACTAGGACATGCATGCCATTGGCATATACCTGCATAGATATGATATACAAATATATCATGAATCCATGATATGTGTGGTTGGAATTCCCAAAAGGCAAAGTCCGTGTTTTGCCAAGTGAGAGAAAGGGCTGGCTGAGGCGGCAGATGTGGGGGAGAGGAGCAAGAAAGGGACGTGTGCATGGGGGTGACATAGCTTTCACTTGCCTGTTGTTTTCAGCAGTTTTGAGGCTGTGTTTGCATAGTGTTTGCTTCCTTTTTATGATAAAACTATTTTCATTTTTTTTATTCCTCAATTTCCGAACCCGGGAACCCTAAAACTCTTTTTTGCCTCCCGGGTAATGAAGCCCCTCCGACGGCAATGGAGATTGCGTGGTATGGATATTGCAATCTTTGGAATTCTTGTCTCGTTTTCCGCCACGCTATATATTTTCGATGATGAAAGGAGATGCTTATTCCTTTCATAATCTTTAGATTTTTCTTGATTTTTAATTTTTATATAACATTATTAGAATTTAATTATAAACATAATTTTTAAAATAAATTATGCATTAAAAATTTTATTTAATTTTAAGCATGACCAATACTATAAAATTTTACTTTTACATAATATATATAAATTATAAGACATACAAAAAATATAAAAATATAAAAAATTATAAATTAATTATTTTATAAGTGAAAGAGACGAAACAATGCAAACATTTATCGAAACCATTTCATTACAGTGAGCAAAATTTTGCTCATTTTGTCCTGCCGGCCCTTAGCTTTCATAATAATAATAATAATAAAAATTCAACCTAAAGTGGGGTGCATTTTTAGTTATGATATCCCCACTCGGCTACTCCGAAGGGCTGTCAATTCCCATCTCCATCCATCCATCCGTCCATCCATCATCGGCATTTGTTTATTCATTCTGTCAACAAAACATTGACATGAATCATCAATTCATCATGGCACAATCATCAAAAACTTCATGCTTTTTATATATAGTTTTAAGTATATTATTGTTGTATTATAAACAAAAGAAGAAAGAGTTAAAAAAGAACACCATAATTTAATGTTATGTGTATTTAATATTTATTTAGAGCTGAAAGGTTACTTTTGGTGAAATGACCACTCAATCTCTCTCGAATTACACGCAGACAGAAAAGTATTTAAGTCAGTTGAAACCTATTCGGCAGTGGCCACTGATTTTGCTCTCCCTGTTCCAACCCTTTATCCTTTCATAAATTTTCTATTTCTTTTTGGCTTATATTTTGCTAAATTGTTTAGAATCTGTTCGAGCATTCTTTTCTCAACCAGAGATCTCTAGGGTTTTTGTTATAATTTCTACAAAGCCTGCCTATCCTAACTTTGCTAATTTGATTAATGCGTATTTGCCAAATCTCTAATGAAATGCCAATTGTCTTTTTAATATTCTTCCCTGTTATTTTTCTCCTTTTTATAATCTCACATTCTCAAGGAGTTTTTTTTAGCCTTTTCTTCATTATAGAAAAGTAAGCAATCATGGTTAAGAATAATTAAATTATTATTTTAAAATATCTACATTAATGTATTATTTTTACGGAATTAAAAAATATTTTATTAATTACACTTTTTTCGTTAAATATTTACCATTAAATAATTTAAATGAGAGAGGACAAAGAGAGGTTTGTTACGTTTCCTGGCCTTTTACAGGCCATCAAACTGTCATGTTTAAAATTTAAACCATGCCTACTAGGCTATTACCTGCATGCTGAAAGGGAAGTGAGCCTGAGAATCTGACCCACACACTTGAATGAGTAATCTTTGGCTCAAAAGTCAAATTTGAAAAGATCGAAAGGCTATTCGCTTGTGTCCATAATGATAAAAGTAAACAAATTGAATCCACTATCGGTAAAAAAGGAACTTTTCTTTGTCTCCTTCAAGTACTTTAGTACATAAACAAAACAATTAATGTTGTGTTTGGATTATTCGCTTTCCTTCTTAAAAATTAATTCGATTCTCCAAATGTTAATGAACAAATAGATGCATGTAAATATAAAGAATGATTTAA
>JBBYHM010000010.1:5386029-5423760 GCA_038381775.1 Adansonia rubrostipa | reverse complement strand
ATTTATTTCATATCCGAAGAAATCTGATTGCATGCATAAGTCTCATCAATTTATTTCATATCAGAAGAAATCTGATTGCCATACAGTAGTCTGATCAATTTATTTTGTATCAGAAAAAATCTGATCATTTTGTATTAGTCTTACCAACTTATTTTATTTTAAAAAAAAATTAATTTTCATACATTAGTCACATACTTTTGAATATAAATAAAAACTAAAACTTAGTCACGTACTTTCGAATATAAATAAAACTTAAAAATTATAAACTGTGAGTCGTAATACGAAATCGTGATATATGAAAGAGAAAAAAAATAAAAATTGGAAAAAAAATAAATGCATGGTGGGAAATCGCCATTTCAAATGGCGATTTCTTAATTAAATTGAAAAATTAACCTATTTTGGTAAAAAATCTGATTTTAGCCTATTTTTATAAATAAAAATATATATATATTATTTATATAAAAAAGCCGATAGCCTCATATATATATATATATATATATACACACATATATTAAACAAAATTAAAAAAAATAATGTTCTTTTTTTATCCTATAAATTTAAATTAATCTCATGTGGTTATATTTCTATTGATATGAAAAAAAAAATAACGCTTATCTCTTAACTATTACAAAAAATATAATACAATCATAAAAAATATAACACAACCACTTTTTCTTTTCGGACCTTACTAAGTAATAAGGATATTCATTAATTCCTTAAAATTTCTTCGTAGCATGAAGAAAAAGGGAAACAAAGTAATCATAATTAAAAAAATCTTCATTAATTACTTAAAATATCTTTGTATATCACAATGGATCCATTGGATCGACACATCACGTGGTTGATATTTATTTACCAAACCAAAACCTTTTTGTCTTAGATTTTGAATCTATCAATCTCGGTTAAGCATTAACAAGTAATCCTAACATAAAGACGATTTGGTCGGGACACTTTAGTAAAATTAGAAATAAATATATGATTTTTACGTGTAGTTCAATATTTTATCTATATTTAATGTGATCAAAATTTATCAAAAAAAATTATTGATGTTAAAAAATTATAAGTAAATAAATTTAAAATATCCAAATTTAATTTTTTAAATTATTTTTCATTGTTTTATTTAAGTTTTGGACTTTCAATTTAAAGGACTGGTGCTTTACTAGAAAAACATACCATAGTAATAGTCAAGAGACTAACCCAAAGTAACTGCAAAACTGTCGATTGCTGAGAGGTACATCTTCACCGAGAATTTAGATAAGTAGGGCTTTAATATGAAATTAACATTGTAGGAGCTATAAATACTTGTTAATAACTATTTAAACTGATACAATTAATCTAAATCCTGGCTCTCCAGGACACCATAGAGCCGCATTTCGACCGTTCGCTCGACCGCAGGCCTCCCGGTTTATTTGATAGCCAAAGCCAACAAAAAGTTACAAAACCTTTGATATTTTATTAAAAAAAAAACGTATTCATAAAATAAATTATTTTATCAATTGCGAGCGAAATTTTAAAATTTTAAAATTTTAAAATAGGATTAGTAAAATCATATATCTAATATTAGAAAACCAAAAAAAAATTAAAAAATCAGATATGTGGAAATTAAAAAATCAAACTTATGCTTTACCCTCTCTACACCCTCTTTTATTTTCTAAAAATAATTGACATAGCATAACCTTTTTAATGGGAAGTTTTAATTTTTTCAACCTTTTTACTCATAAATAAGAAAATGCTTAGTATTCATTTTTTTTTCTTTTATTAAAAGAGATCATAATTTAATTATAAACATAAAAATTTAAATTATAAGTTTTATTAAAAATATTTGATATACTAGTAAATAATATTTTGGAGATCTGATATACAGATTGCATATGCTTCAAGTTGAAGCCATGTTATCTTCGCATAATTCAGGTTAGAATTCCGATATTTGTATTTACCAGCCTAGGTGACATACCAACATGTTAAAACAAGAAAAGAGTTTTAATTTTACTTGCTTTTTCAGTTTTTCCTTTCCTGTCCCACGCTTCGAAGTCATTACAGCGTGCCTGGTGCCGACATACCACATCTTTTTTTCTGCTTATGTCTCTCTTTCTGACATCATTGGGACACTGAATCTGACAACTCAGAAAAATCTCCTATATAAGCATCTCTCAATCTCGTCAAAATAACTGAACTTTGTTCTCTTCTCGAGCTCCGTTACTCGAATCCAAGCATCCATCCCCTGCCAAAAACCACCAAAAGTCATCACTTCTTTTTTCCTATAAATTCAAGCTCAAAAACCAGAAAAAAAAAATGACGAGAAACAGAGGCATCGATATGAGAGTCTGAGACCCAAGTCTGACAACGGACACCATTAGCAAATCTGACAAGAAACCATTTCTCAAATGCAGATTCTAACACTACCCATTTGATTAGCTTTCTTTTTTTTTTTTTCCTCTTTTGACGAAAGATTATGAAGAAAGTTAGGGGGTTCAAGCTTGGGCGCAAGGTGGTGAAGGTTTTCAAATGGATAGTCCGACCTAGAAGAAGAGCGCAGACTAATTTCTTGAGACTTCCAACCCGAAGCTGCAACCCTTTATCTAGACTCTGCTCTTTTGCGAGGTTTCTTCGACGCGGAACTAAGAGGCTGTCAAATTCAAACTCGGATCCGGGATATATCCAATTGGGTAGGAAAGGAGTGAAGCGAGTTGGAGTACCCAGGGGGCACCTTGCCGTGTACGTGGCCGAATCAGACGGTAACACCAGGAGGGTGGTTGTCCCTGTGATTTATTTTAATCATCCGCTATTTGGGGAGCTGTTGAAGGAAGCGGAGCGCGTTTACGGGTTCAATCAATCGGGTGGGATCACGTTGCCTTGTGGGATTTCGGAGTTTGAGAAGGTTAAGATGAGAATTGCCGATTGGGATCATTGCCGACGGAAACAACATCGTCATTATTTTTATTGACACTTTGCCCCTAGCTTTTATGGTGGATAAAAAATTGATTTAGAATAATTTTTGTAAATATCGGAGGGCATCAATGATTTTTTTTTTTTCATTTTTAGACTTTATTTATTTTTTAATAAGCCAAAAAAAATAATTATTCAAAGAAAAAGGATAAGCGTTAATTTATGAGTATCATAAAATCATTGCATTATAATTTATGGGGCTGCCTTTCGTCAATTTATTTCCTCTTTTTAGTTACATTTCTCTTATTTCATCGGTGATAACTACTAAGCTTATTGAAAGTTCAAATAAAATTACGTTATTGAATATTAATTGTTACTACAAATTCAAGCTTATATTATTGGCTATTCATGCAAAAACATCATTGCATTATAGGAAACAGTATGTTTTCGTTTTTAACACACTTATCTTACGTTTGCTTTGACTATAATAGAATAATTTTAAAATATTTATATTATATTTAGTTTATTAAAATAAAATAAAGATATAATAAATAATTATTTTATAAGAATAAAATAAAAAAAGAATGAAATTACATAGTTGCATGTTAGGATTTGAATTTTTTTATTTTATTTAAAGTTAAAATTATTATTTAGTAAGAGATTTCGAATGACTAATTAATGTTTTTTTAGAATAAAATAATAATAAATTATTCTACAAAATTATTTTATAAATCAAATAATTATTTTATTATAATATATTTAAATATGATTATAATAAAATTTTTATTATAATAATTTTTTTTGAACCTAACTTTTTACTTTTGTCATTCAACCGTTTTAGACATTTAATACTCCATTAGTTTGGCTACATGGAAATCTACTCATTACGACTAGGTGCCTTGAAAAGTATTTTATCGTGGATAAGAACTTTCAACATTTTATAAATAAAAACATGAACTATTATATTGTTAGAGTCAGTAAGTTTAATGTCATATTAAAAAATTATTTTTCGATTTTCAAAACCCAACATAATACATAAAAAATACAGAGGCAAGTTTCATTTGGACACGTCGAGAACCGGACCATGTGCAAGCTTGACTTGCTAAATTAAACTTTAAAAATAATAATTGTTACATTAGTATGTAGAACACGAGCAACACAATGATGGAAGTCGGTTAAGCTAGCTTATAAAAAATAACTAAGATCGCCATTACAAATCTAATTACAATCGACAGATCTAGATTTGTTTAATGAGCTCAAAAACCGGAAATGGTAAATCGATCAAATAATTGATCTTGGCCAAAGGCCAATCTACGGCAAAGATAAATTCATGGAATTGTGGAAGAAAGCTTGTACTAATACTGTGTATATATATATATATATATATATATATATATAGTATTGTGACGGAAACGTATACATATAATGGATTGGATTGTAATTTAAAATATTTAATTTTTTTTTTTTAAATTCGGATTCTATTAGTTACTTACTTTAAATAAAAAACTCTATCTCAAAAAAATTTTTATGTGTTTGACCAATGACCATGACCCGTTCATAGTCCATTGAAATTTTAAATATTTATCAGACTTTTTCCAAGCTGAAAAATAAATCAAAATTTCATTTTACTTTGAATTTTTAAGAGATCCTCTTTGTCAAACTTAGGAACCAAGAACAGATTGAATTAATTAGTTGTGAGGTTGATGTTGCGTAAATTCGGAGAAATTGGACCGCAGTTGCTAGCAAAAATCTCAAGAAACACAAACAATTAATTAAAGACGATTATATATCTATCACATCATTGTTGCCCAGCTCACCAAGCTAAAAGCAACGATTCAACTCAATCACCATCGTAGCTTTCTTTTGATTGCAAAAAAAAAAAAAAAACACGATTCAGAAGGAACGTTGTCAATCAAATTAAAGTTCAAAGCCATCACGATTAATAATTTCCAAATAATCCAAAATTAAATAATTAATTATTGTATATTATTTACTGCTAGGTTTTAGTTAGAGTTTTATCCCAGTTTGAGACCAATATTCCTCCAAGAGTAGTTTTCATTTTTTTAAAATTTGCAACAATTTTCTCTCAGTTAATATTAATGTCATTTATAGCTCGTGTTTGATTATAATCTAAAGTAAATCTAGTTTTTTTTTTTTATTCCTTTTTGTTTATCTGATAAAAATTATTGGGACAAGGATCATCAAAACAGGATCCCAAATCCCAATTACAAACCATTTAACCTATAATTCCTTATTAAATAGGTTATGATCTGGGAAATGTTATATTTGAAGTCCGAGTTTGACCATTAAACTTCCTAAGATCCTTGAGAACTTTATTTTAGGAACATTAATACTTTTTCATCCCAATATTTAATATGATTGCAAATATTTAATTAATAAAATAATTAATAGGTGTGAAAATATGATTTTATACTTCGTTATTTATTCTAAAAAGAAATATGCTGCTCTATAATAAGTTTATGAATCATTATAATAGATCAAGGACCGGAGGAACATGCCCAGAAATAATGAATAGGTCAATGATCAGAGAGGTTAAGGCTCAAAGACTAGAATTTCCCATTAAACATGAGTGTTTATTTATAATAAAAGTGTTCATGGCTTTTATTTTCTTGTCCAAATTTAAATGGATATGAATCAACTCAATTTAATATGAATTAAAATTTTATTCAAATTTAAATCAAATCCAAACTAATCTATTTTGAATCAGATCCGAACTATTTCAAATTCAATACATATCAGATTTATAATAGAAGACCAAAATTTGGTAAACTTATATGTATTAGAGCAAGTCATGGTCCCCTTGATTAATGTTGAATTAATCTTCCTTGGTCCTCCTCAGGTCCATGTAGGTAGAAGGGGCCCAAATCTGGCAATGGCAATCATGGACATCCTTATCTTTCAACGCTTAAGTCGTTAAGCCCCATGGCCATGCTGCCCAAGCTCAAACCTGTAACAGGGGCCTTTTTTTATTAAAAGAAGCAATGCACCCAACCTCAAGCCATAGACCATATTTCTACAAAAACTATGACCACTGTAATTTTGTATTTAGTGTAAAATATTAATACTGTACAACAACTAAGAGTTCTTTCTCTTTTACCTTATTTTACCTATTTATGAGTCTACAAACATCTGCTAGGCAGCTACAATCTATGTATATAGATTATATGTGCAACTGGCAGAAAAGAAAACATCTAAGTATTCATTTAATGGTAGTAACTGCTTGGTGCATATATATTCCTCAATCAAGCGCTATACCCCTGGTTTGAAGGATGCCATTGTCTTGGATCATGGCCGCTGCATGCAGCAACACAAGCTTCCTCCATTAAGGATTGGGAAACGCCACTGTTGCAAATGTTGGCGAATGCACGCATGTGTTTCATGCCGTATTGAGTGAGTGACCCACAATGTGTTTCAAACGACCGAACCTGGAGTTAAGATTTGGTTATATAACTTAATAAACAATGAAGAAAGCAGAAGACTAGTTAAAATTTTAGAGAAGGAAAGGAGACTAATACCATGGATTTCAAGCACTGCCAGTCGTCGACAAGGGGCAAACCAGTTTCCCTGACTGAGTTGAGAATGGTAGAGCCTTTTGCAGGTCCATACAACAGTGTTCCAATCAAGTTGATGCTGCCATCCAAGTGGATTCTGTGCCTCATAGTCTCAGTTATCTGTTTGAGTATTTCTTTCTTCTTTGATCCATCTGCTGAATTTTTGTACTGTATAAAAAATGAAATGACCAACATTCATATCAAGTCCACTGAGATATAGGTTTAAACAAATATACTATATTCTGTAATTTAAAATAAGGGTCCAAAATTTTGTTTCCCATTTACAAGAGATTTAGCAAAGAAAAACTAGTTATACCAAAAAAAGTATGAACTTTCAATGCAATGATGAAATTCAACGGTAAAAAGCAGGGGAAAAGAATAGAGACCAAGCTCACCATATGCCATAAAAAGAGAATATCTGCATCTCTCTGGTTAATAACTTCCGTGTGCTTGTCGAGGCTTAACTCGTTTGGAGGAAAGTTTACGGTGGCAGGATCAAAACCTTGATACAAATAAAGTTTTTCAGCTTTAATGCTTGTATTCCCGTATTCCATCACATGTGATCCAATAGAAGTGTAAGGGTTGAAATTAGAAGTTCGTTCCTTTACCTGAAAATTCAAGAATTTTCATACATTAGTATTCTCCAATAAAGAGTAAGCTGACCATTCGTCCAAATATAACAACAAAAGTTTGCCGAAAATCTGTTGTGCTTACTGTTTCATATTGTTGCTTTACAGTTTCTCTCTTTAGATTGTGAGTTTCACTGCATATCATAGCAGTATAAAAAGGCTAATGAGTGGAACTCATTTGAGACAACTGAAATTAAAGACCTATCGGTAATAACAACTGCTTAAAGATGAAGATTGTAGTGGTAACATAACCCGAAAAAAAGTTTTTTTGATAGCTGCTAATCAAGCTGAGTTATGGTTCTCAAGAAAGTTCAAAGGGGAAAAACTCCATACCTGTCCTCCATCCAAGCCACGCTGTACAAATCTCCCAAACAAGTGATGTACTCAGGAGGTGGAGAAGGTTCTGCCCCGGGACAATAAGTTCCCCAGCTACTCTCTTGCGCATTCGATGCTGTTGTTACATAAATGTTAAGATCTTCAGGCATTATGCCTTCGAAGATACTCCCACTCTCACAAGCTTCTACATATATAACCTGGCGGCATAAAAAATGCAATGTAAAATTAAGTTAAAAAAAAAAATCAAAAAGAAGGGAAAAGATCATAGGATGAGTAATTTTGAAACTAGAAGATCTGTTACCATCTCCCTGTAGCTTCCTGCTGCATGTTTCTTCTTCAAGACATCAAGAAAATCCATGGCATACAGAAATGGCATATTTGGCATCCCTAGAATCAAAATTCAAATTAATTAGACCTCTATGGCTTTTTTCTAACTTGTTTTGTTGTTACAATTATATTCATCTTAAGTTTATGTTCTCAAGGATGATCATTAAATGGAGTTCATATATTGTTTAAGATTTTAGATAATCAGCTACAGGAATACTACTAGCTTCACATAAAGTTACTTTTTAGTCGTGTTCCGATCACAATTCTTTTGTTTTGGCAAAATTATCCGAAGCTAGCCTCTTTTAGTTTTAAGCTTCTCACTAGGAATGTAACTCAACGAAAGCTATTGACCTACCGAGAACTCCGGGGCCTCCGTGATCTGAGTAGTACAAGAATATTCTGTCATCGGGTTTGCTATCAACAACCTTTCCACTTCCTCCACTCAATGCACTTTTGTTACCAAGAAGTACAGCATACAAATTTGCGGCAGTAACATGCTCACCCGTGTAATCCTACCATAAAAAAAGGTTCAAATCAATATAATCAATATGGTAATATTACAGTAAATTCAAGTGAATATTTAAAAATAAAAATTAAGCTTTCTGATGTAGGTTCGTAGTACATGCCTTGCCGCCAAGGAAAAAGGTAAATGAAACCTATTGACTGTCAATGTATTTCGTCAGCCTGTCAATTAGTAAGTTCTCGACTTCAAAAAGAGGAATAAAACAGACAGCGATTGAGAATCTACAACCTTTTAAGTCATTTAGTGAGCATTATTAGCAGTTTACACAAGTAATTTCTTACGTCCATATGTTTATCCTATGCAACTATTTTCTTTTGGATTTTTTTTAAACTGACAGCAGGCTTCAACTTCAAATTCCGAACCCACTTTCGTTGAAATGCCTTCTTCCATTTGTTTTTTAGCAAAAGTGTACTGTTCATTTACAAAAATTAGCCATTTTTTAATGCAACCACTTGAGGGAGGATGATATTAGCTTGTTCATAATCTCTATGTTAATAAGTTTTATGTGGAATTTCACATATTAATGAACACGCCAGTATAAAATTAGGTCATAGGATTAATCAACCACTATTTCTTCAAAAGCAAAGATACTGATAAAAGGGTCCAAACCCATCTTATCAAACAGCAAAGGGGCCCATCACTATCATCAAATTGATGTTGGACGACATGAAACGCAACCAAACAACTGACCATCAACTTAAAATCATATGATTAGACAAATTTATAACGTTTAATAGCTCGATTAATTATGTTAATCAACTGGATGGTCTATATATTATATACCACCGATTTTTTATTTTATAAAAAATTATATGCCTTTTGAACCTTACATTTTTTTCCTATTTTATACAAGAAATTTCTCCCTGTAAACTTCAAATTCTTTGAGTCATTTTTTAACTCGAGTAAATTACAAATTTCTAGACCATTCCTAACCCAAGTAATTAAATAAACCCTGGATGCTTAATTCATCCTTAATAAAAACAGGTACTTGACGCATCTAAGAACTCAAAATTAAGTTGGTGTGACAATAACCGAATAGCATGCTTAAATACGAAGTTGCCATAGAAACATGACCTACTTACTTAGGCTTTAAGTGAAAGGAATATGTCATTTACCTTAGGCACACCAGCATAAACATCTTTGCCTTGGGGATGGTTGATGATGACTCCTGGCCTTGGATTCAGCTCATTCATGGCTATATCATCGTACATAAACACAATAATGTTCTCTTCCTTCAATCCTCCTTTCGTTAACAGCTGATAGGCGTGGCATACATCTGCCTGCACTTGCACCCCAAAATAAAGGTTGTCCCATTGTAAATTAGTAAATTAAACCAGTATTACGCAGTGGTAGCAGTATGTCCACTAGTAAGGAAAAAGAATAGTAGTGATATTTGTAAAAACTAATATTATCTTTTTGGCTAAGGAAAGGTACAGGGAAAGAAAGCAAAGAGATTTGTTTAAGAAATAAAAAAAATAGTCAGGCCGGTATTTGATCCTTTTTTTGGTCTATTGAAAAGAATTCAAACCCTTTTTATAAGTTTATAAATGCTTTTACCTGGTGCCTGTAATTACCATAGCCAGCTGAACCGGCCACAAGAACAGCCCATCTTGTTCCAGGTTGCTGATCATCGTCAACATCTTGCGGCTCATCTTTTTCACTAGGCAGACGAATTCCAGGCTCCCACTGATTCACGCGGGCGGCTCCTCCAAAATTTGTTGATTCAAAAAGCAATAGTAGCAAGAAAAGTAAAGATGGGTTCTTGTGGAAAATAAAATCTTGTTTTGCCATGGATATTACAGGAGAAAGGAAAATAAAAGGAAATAGAAACTGATGCTTAAAGCAGGGAAGAGGAAGTGGGAGAGAGTATTATAGTGGAGGTGGCAAAGGGTTGGGAGATGCCATGCAAAATAACAGGTTGACACGTGTGTAACTAGTGTCAGAACTGTGGGTCCAAAAAGCCTCTGCTTGAAACAGTTGGCAAGCTTTTTGTTCGTGAAGATACTGTATGCCTCTTCCAAGGGCTAGTTGGTGTTTCTTCTGGGCTTTTATTGCTTATAGTTCTGATTGTCAGGAAATTGTTTTATGGGACTTAAAAAAGTAAGACTTTTGAAGAGGTTCAAGCTTGGTGTTAAAGTTGAACCACAAATTCCGTAGGTAAAGTTTAGTTTGTTAAGATTTTTTTGATAGTCTCTCCTGGAATTACGTTTTACAATTCAAAAACGAAAAAAAGCTTTAAGGTCCTAAAAGGTGTGATTTAAGAGAGATGGATAAAAGAAGCTTGTCTTTAGTAGTCTGTTTGGATTAGACAATTTTATCCTTACATATAGTTATCAAATATTATTAACGCTTGCTTGTCAAATAAGGCTGTTACCAAACCAAAAAAGGAAATAAAATCACATAAATAAATTTGGTTAGGTAATGTTTACGATTATAATGGAGTTAATTGTAGCTCTGGTCCTTAACCATAAGGTAAAAGGTTAGAACCCCGTGCTTTGGCCCTCTATTTTTTTTTTACTTTCGCTGCGGTAGACTGATCCAATTTTTCAAATGTTAATTATTAACCTAATGAATAGATAGCCCCTCCGGTCTTCCAATAATCAACTCTCCTCTTCCTCTGATTGGAAGATTCATAGCAATTTCCAATACACTTCTTCCAATACTGAGGTTAGCAAACTCACATCCATTGTCAATAATCAACTGACTGTTATCCACTTTCCCTTAAAAAAAAAATCTTTTTTACAATCAATTTTAAATATTTACTAACAGGGGCCCAAGCCATCCTTGTATAGAAGAAGCCAATGCCAGCTTTCCCCCACACAAACATCTAGAAATGAGAGTCTTGGAAGTAAAAGCTTTGTTAGAGTGGAAGCTATAAACTGTAGTTCAATGATTAAGAAACATGTTTCATGAGGACACTCAATCCCCTTTGTTGTAAAATGAACAAATACAACAAAGCTCTTGTTTCATTTTGCCATGTCAGGTGAAAAATCATCTATTCAACAGACAAACATTAAAGATAAAAACATTTTAGTGTTTTCCCCATCATGAATAACACTTCAGTTTCAACTGGAACCACAACTGGGGTTGACCCGGAGCCCCTCTTGCTAACCTTGAATCAAAAACTTCGAACTGTACTCGGCCGAGGGAATCCAAGATAACTTGGGCAGGCAAAGCCGGTAGAAGTGCTCTTCGAGCCTCGACGGGTACAGCGTCAGCTAATTCACGGGCTTTCAGCAAATGGGCATTGGCTACTGATGCCATTTCGAAAACTGCATTGCATGCCCTCACGAGAATCCAACCGGATCTCTGATTGACCTTCCTCAACTAGCAGCCCATGCTTGGCTCCCAATTTAGTTGGCATATAAGAAAAGTGACGGTTGCGGCTGGCATGGTATGGCAGTAACTTATTAGCAAAAGAAGGCCACTTGCCTTAACAACATGCGATGCTGCATGGTCAACAGCAGTAGACCTGATACCACCAGCTTGAAGAGTCATGCATAGAAGTGTTGATGCAGTATCCTCTGCATATTTCTCTAATTCCCCAATACTCTCTGGTAGGTCAGTAACCTCTCTACTTGCATCATTGATCCGAGCTTCACCTACCCGTTTTAACCAAGCCTTGCTGATTTTACTTTCAGCTATCACCGAGGAGAGGGCCTTTGCTGTCGGCTGCTCAATCAATTTGTTAGCATAGATTTTGTCAATGGCATATTGCCACCAAAGAAGGCGCACGAGACCAACCATGGGATCAGAATCAACATCCACATCCACATCTCTGGCAGTTTCCACATTGAAGGCGCGGAGTGCAAATGCAGCTTTCCACATGTTAGTAGGAAGCTCAATGAGGCAGAGGTAGTGATGATAATCACAGCTCCACACTTGCTGTATACAGTGGGACAAAGCTGCCCTTAAGCGACTAGAAACGTTGTTCATCAAAACCCCTATGTGGTTCCTCCTACAATGCTTACTATATTAATGGAAAAACCGGATCATGCTCCAAGATAATTTCTATAACTCCACTGTCAATGAGTTTTTTCAATAGATAAAGCAAGCTGATAGCAGGGAAAGATGATTCTGATATATTCACTTTAGAAATCCCGCTAGAAGTGACCATTTCCTAAGTCCGAAAGTTCCCATTTGCATCATAAATTCAAAAGTTTTAGCTTTGATTTTCATACATTTAATAATTAAAAAAAAAAAAAAAGAAGCAACAGATCGAGATACAAAATGCAATAAATTGAAGGTTATCAAAGACTCTTATCAGCGTCTACTAACACAGGCGATGATCAAGGAATCATTGGAAAAATTGGGATCCTGAAAAAACTTGGGCAAGTAACTTTTATGCATTGATAACCCATAAACACGCTTTTAGCTCATGTATTTGCACGTTCTCTCATATACAGAGTAAGGTGAGAACAGATGATTCACAGGGATACTTTATCAAACATTCCGTATACGCGAAGCACATAGTTCCAACTTAGATGACCCACGCCAAGATAATAGAGGGAAAAGGGTTAACTTACCGACTACCGAGGGTGACATAAAGTGTTTCAAATGGAAGTAGCAAAGCCGGGGATGGAGCGCGGCCATGAAGCAATTGTTAGCGTAGAAGACACAGAAAACAACTACAGCAGAAGTTTTCAGGGGATGGAACTGCGTTTTCCCTTGTGATGTTTAAAAAACGACGTCGTTCGCTCCCAAAGCTATTTCTTCCTACGCTTCCCTTCGAGGCAGGGCGACGCCTCCACTTATTTCTTCTCGTGCATTTAAGCAAGCCAATTAATATTAAACATTAAAATATATAAAAATAATTTTATATCGATTATTGAATTATTAGAACATGTAAAATTATAATTATACGAAACCTAAATGATTGGATTAATAATATCTTTCGCAAAATAAGATAGTAGTATTAAAATCTCAAAACAGGAGAAAATATACTCTATATATACAGATATTTTAAATATTAAATCCAGAAATGATTGCATTGATTCCATTGTTCATCATCATCAACCATTACAATAAAACACATGTTACATGGTATGAAAGAAAATTCCTGAATCCCACCCAAATAAAATAAATTACAGACAGAGCAGTAATGCTGATCTCTTTTAACTGTAACAAAAAGCTGATAAATTGATCAGCGATCTGGCCATGGTTGATGATCTGCCAGGCTTTACGGGAGAGGCCTAACAAACTCAGAGAAAAGATCCACCGGAACATAAAAGGGGTAAAAGCAAGTTTACGAGAGAAGTTCATAGCAAAGCTAAGAAGCAAATTTTAGAGACTTTCCAACTGAAACTAGTTTTTATGTTAATCCCATCCCATCCAAATTCACAAACAGTAAGTACAGATTTACTGAAATGGAAAAACCAAGAAGGTAAAGAGACAAATTTTCCTTCCCATTTATCTGATCTGGACAATTCCCGCTGTGACCAGCTTTTGAATCTTGTTCATCACCATAGGATTCTTCATGTGTTCCTGTGCTGCCTTTGGATTCTCCTGGAAATCAATCAACACCTGCCCACATCCCCAATTCTTTTTTCAGCAAACCATACAAAAAACAAATACCAATACGATCACCATTTCAAGTATTGCACAGCTGAAACAATGGTTCTGCGTTACTTACCTGTCTCATTACAGGATCTGAGAGAATGTTTTGAATTTCTGGATCTTGCATTGCCTTGGCCTGCAAACAACACACCAATTTAAATTTACATAGACATCCTAAGCAGCTTTTAGAACCCAAATGTAAACAATGATATACAAGAAATCCTCACCTGTCTTTCCTTCAGTTCTTCAGGGCTCAAATCCCCTCGACTAGCTTTGTTAATCTGCTCCACACATCTGCATAATAATTGCGAGAAATAAGGAACTGCTGCTATAGGATCAGAAAACCAAAAATATGAAGCAAACAACAGACCTTCTAACACCATCAAGCAATTCTTGGTTATTAGGATCATGTTTCAACCCTTCCTGATATGTTTCTAAAGCTTTGTCATACTCCTTCATGAAGAACTGAATAGCACCCTTTCTAGTGTAACCCTTAGAAAAAGTTGGATCAAGCTCAATGCACTTCTCGGCATCTTTCAAACCCTCAGGCAATGCACCCAATTTCGTGTAGCACGCAGCTCTATTGCTGTATGCCTAACAAGGACAAAAATGACAGTCAATAATATAAAGAGTTTTTGTGTATCAGTCATAAACGAACTCACAAAACAGAATAAGGCTTCTTACCTTTGGATCTTTGGGGTTTCTTCTCAATGACTCTGTATAATGCTTCACAGCCTCAGGATACTTCTGCTGCTTGAAACATTCATTTCCTGAATATATATTCGTGAAGTCCGCAAATGAA
Organism: Adansonia rubrostipa; assembly: GCA_038381775.1. Taxonomy (NCBI): domain Eukaryota; kingdom Viridiplantae; phylum Streptophyta; class Magnoliopsida; order Malvales; family Malvaceae; genus Adansonia; species Adansonia rubrostipa. Next base: position 5,409,129 of record JBBYHM010000010.1, on the reverse strand, counting down.
CATGATAAACAGCAGGACTATTACACATGGACTCAAGCCAAAACTCAAATTAACATGAGGGCCAGATGCAGAAAAAGTGGTGGCCGCATACAGCATGAACTAGTGAAAAACTTTAAAGATCTATAAGGCCGCCAGCAAAAATCAAACAGAAACTAATAAAAAATACCTTTCTCACGCTCCTCATCAGCTATTTTTGGATCAAAATATTCCTGTTGTTCCAGTTCCTTCTTTGCTTTTTCAGCATCATTTAGTCTCTTCAACGTGTCTGGATTACGATGCTCTGTGAGAGCTTTCTGGAATGTCACAATAGCCGGTTCATAATCTTTTGAGGTTTTTGCCATCTTAACCAAAGCAGTTCCCTTCCTGGTCAAAGCTCTTGCTATCATCTTGAAATCTGATCTGAGCTCCCTACCTCTTTCAACAGCCTTATCACAGTCTTTAACACATTCATCATACTACATTCACAAGGATAGCGGGCAACAAAAGGGCATTTAAGTTAGATGTACCCGTAAAGTAGGTTCTTTTCCATGCATAAGAACATACTACATTACATGATGTTGACAGATGTTAGAGAGAATTCGCTATATAGAAAATGAGGGAACAAAAAAGCTAATAACAACAATGACAAGAAAAGGAATGGGAAAATCAGAAAACACATTTTGTTCCTTTTTGGGCGAAGCAACTAGGCCCCTCCCTCTCCCCTTTCTTCTCCTGTGTCTTCTAGAGATTAAGAAATGCAGGATGTGTTTGTTGGTGCATTAAATACCAACAGAATTAAACCAATTATATGAATTCTGAATCCTCAGCAACACCTGAAAAAGAATGCTCTCACTCATGCAATCTTATATCTATACCCTGCAACCATGATAAGATGAAGTTCAAGATGTATTTTTATAATCCTTTCAAACGTTATTAGAGAGCTCCAGTAAAAAAGGGTCCATCTTACAGCAAAAGTTACCCAACGGTGAGCATGATCTAGATAACTCGGATTCAGATGTTAATGTACAACACAAGTATATGTGTACGTGTCTAAGATAGATATGCTTAATTTTTTTAAGTTTTTTTAATTATTTGAAAATTTTTGAAAGATTATATCCCATTTCTTTGTTAAAAAATGTTTTAGACACAAATCATGGCAAAAATACCTCATGAAAAATGAAAAATCTAAGCAATAGAACATGATACTTACGCAATATGTAGTCAATATAATTTCATACACTAACATGAAACTAGCTTGAATGTTACTAATATAGGCAACCAACATTTCGGGACCAACCAAATATTTAAAAAAAAAAAAAGTAAAATCAACCGACAATTTCATCTTTCCTTATTTGACAGATTTCATAGTAATAAGCAAATATTCTAAGTTCTAAACAAAAAAGACATAAATAACCGTACCTTGCCCATTTCCAAATAAACGGCAGCCCGATTGGTGATGTACGAAATATCTTCATCATCAAGTTCCATTGCTTTCGTGTAATGCTGTATAGCCGTCTCGAAGTCCTTCTTCTTATATGCGGCATTTCCAGCCTCCTTCTCCTTTAAAGCTTTCGCTTTCTTATCCTTCTTTTCCTTCTCATCTTCCGTAATTTCCATAGGTTCTGGTTCAGGCTCAGGCTCTGGCTTCTTTACCTCCTCCTTCGGCGGCTCTGAAGGCGGCGGAGGTGGTGAATCCGCCTCTGAAACCTCCATGTCATCCCCACCATGTGCCTTAAGCTTAACATTCAACAGAACCCCCAACGCTTGCATAACCCTCTGATCTTTCAAATGCTCATTCAATTTGCTAGGATTTCTCTGAATATCCTGCATCGCCTTAACAAAATCCGGCTGCTGTAAATAAGCCCTAGTCGTCGGATCCGCAGTCAACTTCGCCCACATCTCTGGCCCCTGAAAAACATCACCAAACGGACTAGGCGTTGCTCCCCTCGCTCGGGAAGCCGAAGCCGTCGCCACCGATTGAGCATCCGCTAAGCCAGATTTCAAGGCTTCTTTATTAGGATCGATCTCCAGTCCCTTTTTATAGGCAGAAATAGCGTCTTGGTATTGGTGCAAACCGATGTAAGCCGCGCCAAGCCTGCTGTAACCTTTGGACCAGTCCGGTTTAAGTTCGACGGTCTTTTTGGCGTCGGATAATGCGGCATCGTATTGATGGAGAGAAGCGTAAGCGGCGGATCGGTTAGAGTAAAGGACGTGGTTGGTCGGGGAAAAGTTTATAGCTTCGGTGAAGTGTTTGATCGCGGTGTTGAAATCGCCGGAAGAAAAGGCGGCGTTACCTTTGGCTTTGGCTTCCTCAGCCATCTTAAAGGAATTCAATAGCTTCGATTTTGTTTCAAGGGGACGATTTGGATTCGTAGGTTTTGTACCAGAGAACGGTTATAAAGTTAGAGGTGCACACTAGAGCCTTCTGGTGGTTCTGGAAGCTTCCTAGGCTTTTAGGTAGTCAAGTCTCTTGGCTTGGTCATTGGCTGGCTTGTTTTCTCGAATTATCTAACTGGATGTTCAGAAGAATTAATTTAATTGCTCGGGGCAAAATTAGCCTGGATTTGAACATGAATTTTTCCTTTTTTAATTTCGAATGGTTTTGATTTTATATTATTATTAAAATAATAAAATTTTTATTTAAATTTAATTATAAATATTAATATAAAAGTAAATTTTTAATGTATTTATAGTCATTAAATCAAAAGATTATTGGCAACAGTATGATTTTTTAGGATCAAACACTAATTTAGTATAATATAAATTATCATATATCTTATTTATTTATTTTTACTAGAAGGTAAAATTAAAAATTATCATATATCATATTTATTTATTTATTTATTATTTTTTAAATAATACTAATGACATATAATAATTATTTTAATCATGTTTGTAAAATTAAAAAAACTTTATTATCAATATCTGTAATAATAATTCATATATCTAAATTTATTTTATATAATTAAAATCTATATCATTATAAAATCATCAATTGAGTTTAGTGTCACTCGAATGACAATAACTTAAAAAATTAAATTATAACAATTTTAACTACCACTTATTGAAAAAGAGCTACTCAAGTAAAAAAACGAGTTTTTGTTTTTTTTAATTTTAATTTTTATGTTTAAAAATATAATATTTTTTTGAAGAAGAAAACATTTTTCATCTATAAAAGTAGATGTGATAAATTTTAGTATAAAAATATTATATTTATATTATATATAAATTTTTTTATTGAGTTAGTATTACAAATGACATCAATTTAATTAATAAATTTATATAAATTTGATGGATATTTAAGTTCTAAAATTGTATTAAAAACATTCTATAAACTACCTAGTTACTTTTATTATTTTTATTATTTTATTTTTTAAAACTCAAAATTACTTACTCATTAAGAACTTTCTTTTTTTAAGAAAATCATATTTTTTTTTAATTCAACCATAATGTCCAAAATTTAATATTTTTACAAGACATGATTCACTTCACTTATGCCCGTCAGTTGTTTGCTGTTAAAGCATTTCAACGGGTCCGTCTCCCAATCTGCCAGGGTAAGTTGATTTGGGCTTGTAGTAGTCTTAACAAAAATTAAGATTGTAGAAAATTGGGCTTTAGGAAGTAAATTTGAGACACTTATAAATTTTTTTATGGAAAGGATATCTTATATTTTTACCAAATGGCAAGTACTGATCTTAAAAATTGTTATTAGGCATCAACAACTTAAAAACATAATTTCAAATATTGAAAATAAAAATTGTTTAAAAAAATATAGTAAACAAAAATAGATATTAAATATTATCCCAAAAAGGCCCATTGTCCAAGATCTCTCTACTTACCTAATTAACATCTGGTTCATTTGTATGTATATAATGTATTATACTATGCTTCACACCATCAGCCATACTTGTTAATTTTCTTTTGTTTAAAGCTAAATGATTGTTCCAATGGACTCGATGTTGATGTTCGTGATTTTCTCTATATTAGTCATGATTTCCGAAGCTCGAAGGCCTCACAGTCTAATTGGGTTCAACAGCTTCGCCGACCATGCGGGAATGAAGATTTTAGTTCGTGGAAGATCCAATCCGATTCATGATGCTTCCCGCATGAATAATGTTAATGTGCAAGTATTAACATCAGGACAGCCGAATCCTATTCATAGTGCTCCTTCTAGTCCTACTGGCTCTAGTAATGTTATCGTGAAAGTAAAAACACCGAGAGGATCGAACCCTATTCATAATTCTAATCCTACTGTCATTAGTGATGTTATTGTGAAAAGAAAAACACCGGACGGGTCGAACCCTATTTATAATTATAATCCTACTGTTATTGATAATGTCATCGTGAAAAGAAAAACACCAACAGGGCCGAATCCTCTCCATGATGCTTCTTCGCATCCTCCCATTAATAATGTCATCGTGAATAAAGAAACATCGGGAGGGCAATATCCTCTTCATGATACTCCTTCAAGTCCTCTCATTAATAATGTCGTCGCGAAGAGAGGAACTCCTTCTAGTCCTCCAAGCATGGGCAACATTAAAACTAATGTAAAAATAGGATCAACTCTTATCCATGATTAGACTCGCAATACTTCTCTCCTTGGTAATATTTTAGAAAAATAAGAACTCCAAAAGGACTAAATCTTATCGTGTTATTCATGATTTATCCTTCTCAATTTCAGTGTAATAGTGTACAATTATTTAAACAAAAATAAAATATTATTTTTAAATTTTATAGGTGAAGTAAAAAATTATCATGTAACTTTTTTATAGCACTAATTCTATTGTCATTTAAATCCATAACCACTAAAAATGAAGAATATGCTATTTTGGTTAACAAAAATTTTAATTTCAGCATTAAATAATTAATTTCCTAAATAAAGATCAAAAATTGATTTTTTTAAAAAACTAATGGACTTTTAATTTTAATTATTCAAGATAAAAATCTAACAATCTCAATTACTAAAAAAAATTAATGGTTAATATTTCCTCCGAGCCACATGCGATCATCGTCGGCAGCAATTTCTTTTGAATGATGGGTCCCCAGCAAAATTGCTGTCTCAAATCTGACTCCCGAATTAATTTCCATAAACCTTTGTGGAAAACAAAAATTTTGGAAACTCCGAAGTTGCCACAACATGGCCAGTAGAACATTGGTAGAAGGATATTAATTTATCACTATGTTTTCAATGATTTATTATTAAATCATTGATAATTTAATATAAGTTCGTGTTTAATATAATGTTAGTATATGAAATTATACAACACTTTATTACTAAATAAAAAAATAAAAACCCTTAAGCATAATTACAATAATTATATTTTTTCACTACAGAATAAGTGTGATAAATTCTAATATAAAAAAAAATCTCCATTTGTACTGTATATAAAATTTTTTTATTAAATTGATTTTACAAATGTTATTAATTCAATTGTTAAATTTACGTTAAAATCAAAATAGTAATAAAATTTGAAAGATATTTATGTAATTTTATTAAAAAGTTTGTATAAACTAGCCAACGACTTCTATTATTACCATTTTTATTTCTTTTAAAGTTTATTTTTCAAAATTACTTAATCATTAAATAACTTTTTTTTTAAAGAAAATCATAATTTAAAAAAAATATCAGCCTTAGTGTCAAAATCTAATATTTTTTAAACTTCCCAAGACGAGTCTTTATTTTTATATGACATTCACTTCACTTCTGCCTGCCGGTCGTTTGTTTGTATCTTTTTCAACGAATCCTCTCATCCAGTGTCCTAGGGTCAGGTGATTTGGGCTTTGTAGTGGCTTAACAGAAAATTAAGATTTGTTGAAAATTGGGCTTTAGGAACTAAATTTAAGATAATTGTAATTATTGTAGGAAAAATTTTTTAATAAATGTGTAGAATATCTCATAAGATATTTTTATTAAATACTGATCTTAAAAATTAATATAACATACTATCAAATATAGCATACTATCAAATATAGAAAAAAAATTAGGATATTTGATATTACTCCCAAAAAGGGCCCAGGATTCTATTTATTTACCTTAATTGAAATTTTGTTCATGTGTGTGTATGTATATATATATATTTGCATGTATGTATAATGAATTACACCATGCTTCCTACCATCAGTCATTTTTTTAACTAAATGGCTGTGCAAATGAAATCGGTGTTGATTTTTGTGATTTTCTCTATGGCAGTCATGATTTCTAAAGCTGGAAGGCCTCATAGTCTAAATGGGTTTAAGCGCTTTGCTAACCATTGTGGGAACGAAGGATTTCACTCGTGGAAGATCCAATCCTATTCAGGATGCCTCTCGCATGAATAATGTCAATGTGAAAAGATTAATATCGGGAGGGCCAAAGCCTATTCATAATGCCCCTCCAAGTCCTACTGACATTAGTAATGTCATCACGAAGAGAATAATATCAGGAGGGCCAAGTCCTCTTCCTCTTATTCTTGGTACCGTCGTGAAGAGAATAACATCGGGTGGGCCAATTCCTCTTCCTCTCATTAGCAATACCATCGTAAAGAGAAAAACACTGGGAGGGCCAAGTCCTCTTCCTCCTATTACTAATATCAACGTGAAGAGAATAACACCGGGAGGGTACAGTCCTTTTCCTCCCATTAGCAATATCAACGTCAAGAGAAAAACACCGGGAGGGCCAAGTCCTCTTCCTCCCATTACTAATATCATTGTGAAAAGGAAAACACTAGGAGGGCCCAAATCCTCTTCAGGATTCTCCTCTCGACCTTATGAGGCCAACTCCTATCCATGATTGGACTACTAATAATTCTTGCTTTGATAATATTTGAGAAAAAAGAAAACTTCGATAAGACTAAGTGTTATCTTATTATCCATGATTTGTCCTTTTCAATTTCATTAATGTAATAATCTATAATTATTTAAACAAAAATAAAATATTATTTTTATACATTATTTATGAATTTCTTATATTTTGTAAGTGAGTTAGGAAATTATCGTATATTTTTTTATTGCACTAATTTTATTAGTTTTTAAAATATATTTTTTATTTTGGTTAACAAAAATTTTCATTTCAGCATTAAATAATTAATTTCCTAAATAAAAATTAAAAATTTATCTTTTGTAAAAATTAATACTATTAACTTCAATGATTAAAAATAAAAATCTATTAATCTCACTTATTAAAAAAAATTAATGGCCGATATTTCGTCCAAGCCACATGCAATTATCATCAGCAATGATTTCTTTTGAATGATTGGTCACCAGCAAGAAGCTATCTCAAATCCAGGGGCGGAGCTAGCCCAATTCTTTTGGGGCCAAATTATTATAATTGGTACTATATTGACACTAATTAGTATATATTAATTTTAAAGTAAAGTAAAATAATATAAGTAATTTATCATTTTAATTTTTATATCAGTTTTTATTGATCATATTGATTTGTAAAAATTTTAAATTTTTTATTTCATATATTCAATTTTTAATTAATTTCTGTTTTTTTCTCTTTGTCATCTTTATATTTTTATAATTGTATTTAAAATAAAATATATTAATTAATTAGGTTACTAAACTTAATTAATCATAATTTACTATTTTTTAAAAATATTTTTATATTTATTTATTTTATGTTTAAAATTTTTTGATATTAAATATTTATGATTTTAAAATTTATATTTATATATGAACGTATGTAAATGTATATAATGAAGGTTTATGTACACATTTATATATTATATATTTTATAGGTTCATTTAGTGGGCACATAAAAGTACTCGTTAATGTCGTTTTATTTTCTTTTTAGAAAAAAATTTCACATCCATCAATTATTTGAACAAAATTAAAAAAAAGTATTGCAATAATTAAGCAACTTTTTTTATTTTTGGAATCTTAGGGCACTCGTCTGTCTCCCTTATATTTTATTAAAGAACTTTAAATAGACTATAAATATATGTTTGCATGTGTTTATATATATATATATATATATATATATAATACTTGAAAAATATTAATAAACTTAAAATGATAAATTAAAATACATCAATATTAATATGTACTAATATCAAAATAAAAATGATGCACCACTAATATGATATTGATTATCTTTCTTCACTGTCCCTCCCTCGACCCTTTGCCCCTATCAAATCTGCCTCTTTTTTAGAAAACAAAAGGTTAGAGAAGCTCCAAAGTAACCACTATATGGGTAATAAATTTATCACTATGTTTCAATGATTTACTATCAAATTATTGATAATTTAATATAAGATCGTATTTGATGTATTATTGGTATATGAATTTATATATTATTAGTGATTTATATAATGACACTTCTTTATTAAATAAACAAAAAATTTCAAAGATCCCTAAAAATAAACAAAAGGACTATATTTTTAACAATTAGTATGATATAGTTCAATACCAATGTATAGATCTATCTAATAATAGTACACCAAATATAAATATATTTAATATTATCACTAATCTACTAGTATTATAGGGTTTGTATTTTATGCAATGACGATGTATTATATACATTGTTAGTAAATCAAATCATTTCTCCTTATTAAAATTTTTAAAATTAATGATAAATAACTTTTATTTTAACGAGATTGCTTGATCTAATTTACCAATAGTATATAGATTTATACACATCAAATATAAATCTAGTAGTATATTGATAATCTAAAATTTATTATTCATTTTATTACTAAGTTATAGAAATTTTGTTTTAATTAGTTTATTAAATAATAAGGGTTTTATTTAAATATTGAATTAAATTTTCCACTAGATTAGGTTAGAAAAATCCAATGGAGTTCGATTTATTTAAATTTCAAGTTTGAAGTAGCAAAAATAATGGCTAAATTATTTAAAAAGCTTTTGAAGTTTACTATTTTCTTTAGGCAAACTCTTATATTTTTATTACATGCAAATAAGTTTTAAATCTATATATGTATATATATATCCAAATGAGTGTTTAAGTTTTAAATTGTACCAAAAAAAAAAGCCTTTAACCTTTAATTTAAATCTAAATACAACTTTTAACATAGACAGAGGCATTCATGGGTCAGGTCGAGTTATGGTTAAAAATTTTTTAGATTTCTTTTGGGGACCCAAAAACACAAATTATTGAATTAATAAAAAAATATTTTATATAATATTTATATTTTTATAATTAAATTTTAAATAAAAATATTTTTTATCATTACATAGTAATTCGAGCTTGACAAATTAAAAAAAATGTTATGTCCGAAGCCTTGGGCAAGAGGGTAGCTCAACCCACAAACATATTTAAAAATCGACCTTTTATTTAAAATAAAGATTTATTTATATAAAATCAAATGATAAGTGTTTAATAAAAATGTCAAGACTTAACCTAAAGTTCAAGGAGTTTTTCTTCATATTCAAATAAAAAATCAACAACCAATAAACTACGAAGAAGATTAAAACTTGATAATTATCCAAAAAATAAAAAATAAAAAATAAATCTTGATGAGCCAAACGAATCTTCCCTTTAGTTGATATTTAAACGAAGTGTTCCACTAAGACTTCGGCAAATCCACTTTCGCCTTAGATTAAATTAAACACCAATTTTTTTTAATAATTAAAAGGGTGATAATTAAATTTAACAATTTTACATATAATTTGATTATATTAGATGGATATAATATAAAAAATAATTACAATATGATAATAAAAAAATATGAATATAATACGAATATATAAATATATCAAATTTATATAATATAAATTATTAATGTGTTAAAATTTATATAAATATATAATATTTTAAATATAATTAAAAAATAAAAATAACATAAACACTATATAAATCATGGATTATTGAGTCTACAATGATAAGTCTTTTGAATTCTTGAACCCACTCTCTCCGTTCACTTGTGGTGTAGTTTCATGATTGTCAATGTATCAGAAAAATAAAGAAGACATATCTGTAAGACGATAACCATTCGCTTCCTATACGTGACAAAAAGCCTCTGTTTCCCGAGGAGGCAGGTTGTTTTGGGCCTTGCTTTGCGATAAGTAGGACCATGGGGAAACAAGGTTGAGCTTCGTTCTCCAATTGGAAATGCCTATTGGAAGAATTTGTTAGTATTTGTTTAGCTATCACTTTGGGGAAGAGACTTCCACAAGATTTCTTTCCCAGTTGTCTTGATCAGCTTAGGCCACATCACATATGTATGGTAAAAGCAGAAGTGCAAAAATTTCCCAGGCAAAGTAGATAATATGAAACTCATATATATATATATATATTGATAGATAGAAGATTGTGATTACTTATTTTACATCTTGATAACTCATCAACCTTAAATAAATGTACAAACTTTTCCATAGCTGATAAATTGGACTCCATTATTGTATGCATTTTCATGCTTATTGCAAGCCTTGCTAATCTAAAATTAAACAAATCAGAAAAAAAAATATATATGAAGAATAAGGTTACTAGCCAGATATACAGTTGCATAGGAAATGAATTGCACATGTTTTGAAATAAGAGGTTACTATTTGGTGCCAGCATACTGGTTGACAAAAGCCAAGGCAATGCTTGTCAAGTGTGCAACTTTCTCGATAACAGTCCTCACAGTGGCTTTGACATCTCCATCCATGGCATTCTCGGAGAAGCCATCCATGCAGGTATCTTCATTAGTCAAAGCTGCACTCACCCATGTTTCTATATCACTCATTCGGAAAGCAAAGCTTTTGCCTTGATTACTAGTCTCATCCATTTCAGAAACAGACCTTTTAACTTCATCAACCGAATCACTTATTTGCTCAACGCAATCCTGAAGAGCCGCTGCCTCCCTAGGCTTCAGGTTAAGGCCCTGCGTTTTGCAGAGATCCGAAAGGATTTCCGAAGCGGAAAGCGTGGTGTTAAGTGCCAAAGAGAGGGACTTGGTGGCTAATATTTGAGGACTGCTTCCGATTTCGCTTGCATAGCTGGAAAACGTGGCGAAACATAGGTCGGGGTACCTTGTGGCACGGCATGAAGTTTTGATGAAATCTGTATCTGTGTCAGAGCTGAGAATTTTTCTAACCGCTAAGCAATAGTTCAGGTGAGCTGTAAACAGAATGAGGATGAAAATAGCTACTAGCGAAAAGTAAGAACCAATCGCCATTTTTCTATCTTTCTTTCTCTCTCTGGAGAAAAGCTTGAAAGATTGGTAAATGTTGGGGAAGAGAGGGAACGGAACTTAATTTATAGAAATCAAAAATAAAAAATAAAAAGCCCGTGACAGTGGTTCCAAAAAAAAAAAATAAAAAGCCTGAGAAGGGAAAGGTAGCAAATGAAAGCCAATAATTCCAAGGTTAAAATCAGACTGCGATAAAACTAAGTTAGATTTTGTACGTGGTGAGGTTTTTTTCTTTTTTAATTAACTGAAATGATTGAAAAGAATAAAAATTAAAACTCTTAGTCTAAATTGGTAAATTGTTATTTCCAATTCTAATTTCAAACAAACATGTTCCTATTTGAATTTCGGTCATTTTTATATAATTTTACGGCATTTTATATGATTTTAATATTTTTATTTGATTTTTGTAATTTTTTATAACATTTAGTATTATTTAACGATCACTACTATAAGTTTAGTAACGTTTTAGATAATTTTAATAAATTTGTAGTATTTTTAATAACCTTATTAATAGTTTTGATATATTTTTATGTGATTTTGATAATATTTATAATAAATTTTAAATTATTTGATCTAGTTTTATTAAAAAAAATCTAATATATATATATATATATATATATATATATATATAGATTTACCGAATATAAAAAGTATCTAGTTGTAAATTATAAATGTTAAAATAAATTTACCGAATATAAAAAGTATCTAGTTGTAAATTATAAATGTTAAAATAAATAATATTAACTTATTATATTATTCATGTAGTGCATATATACTCTTTGGAGTCTTAAATAATCGAGCTTTTTGTGAATAAATAGTAAATCTTACTCATCTTCGAAAATAGTACAAAAAATTTAAATGAACAATAATAAGATATTCGAAAAAAAAAACAACAAAACCAAAACTCTGATATTGCAAATTTAGCTTAAACACTTATTTATTTGAGGAAACGAAGATTAATAGATCAAAAGTAAAATGATTCGGCACATTAATTTGCAAAATCCTAGCTGGCTAGCAAAATAACAAGCAAAAACCAAATCAATGAAAACTGTGTAAAGGCAAAACCTCAATATGTGGAAGACAAATAGGTATCACTTATGAGTGGCAGCTTCGGCATAGCGGTTGACAAAAGCCAAAGCAATGCTAGTCAAATGTGCAACCTTCACGACTCTTCTTCGCACTACAGTCTTGAATTTACGGTTCATGGATTTCCCAGAGAAACCATCCATGCAAGTATCATCATTAGTCAAAGCTGCACTCACCCATGTCTGTATATCACTCATTCGACGTCGAAAATCGCTGCCTCCTGGCGGACTTACTTTCCTGATGGAGTCTTTCAGCTCATCAACAGAGTCCCCTAGTTGTTCCACGCAATCCCGCAGCGCTGCTGCCTCTCTACGCTTTAAGCCGTGGCGATTAGAGAGAGTTATCATCGATTTTGTGGTCGAACGAGTGGCGTTGAATGCGAGGGACAGGCCAGTGCTGGCTAACAATCTGGGGCTACCTCGGATCCTGATTGCATATCTAGAGAAGGTGGTGAAACACAAGTTAGGGTGAAGGGTAGAAAGGCACGAGTTTCTGATAAATCGAGTGTTTCTTCCACTCTGATGAATTGTTATAGCTGCTAAACATGAATTGAGGTTCGTTGCAAGTTGAATGAGGATGACAACAGCAATTATTGAAGAGTAAAAACCAGCTGCTGCCATCTTTCTCTTGGTATTAAAGTTCAAGAGAAAAGCTTGGAAGCTATTTTCAATGGAGGAATCTCAATTTATAGAAAAAGATCAGGTATGAATTAAGAATAACTAATAAGATATCAATAATTATTTTTATTTTGTCAGATATATATATATATACACATATACACACACATATACACACACGATATTGTTATTACTTACGACTTAATTAGTTTATTTAGCTATAATTTTTCACCCATGATTCTGGGAAAAAATAAGCTGGACATGTGCTCATTGAAACAATATAATTTATTGAAGAATACATTTAAAATAAATCAATGACAGTTAGATGATGAAAAACACAGGGCTTTGAAATAATTAAAGAAAATGAAGAAATGTTAGCAAATTGGCCAGAAGAGACTGAACGTGCCTGCATAACTTCCCTATTCCCTAATGCCAATTACAAATCGTCAACGGCCTGCATATTCCAATATATAAGATCTCTCCCCCACACCCAAAAAAAAAGTTTCTATCACCAAATCAGTTCCATTAATTGTCAACAAATCAAGACGATTTTGGAATATGCAGGATAATGGCCAATTAAGACAAAAATGCAAGATAATTAAGACAACAATGCAAGATAATGGCCAGGCACGTTAATATAATGATTGTAGGTGAAATTAATTAATGAAGACGATTTCCATCGATGTGAGGATGCAATTGTCACAAATATAGGTGATATCACAATTAATCCATCTTGGCCTTGGTATCAAATAGAACTTATGTTGTTTACATTTTCAAATTTTTTTTAAGTATCTATCTCTATATTAGTATGAAAACTCGATCCTTAAATATATAAAAAAATTAAAAAAAATGCATTCATATCATATATATATATATATATATATATATTCAAATTCACCATTTATCGTCAAGGCTAAATGCTGCACCTAAATTTGCCAAATTATTTATTTTTGATCCAATGTGCCAATTATTTTACATTAGTCGGGACCTTTGCTGAGTTGTTGTTGTATGTTTTTGCAGCTTGAACAAACGAATTGACCTCGCAGACGTTTGGTCTTTCCAGAGACAAAGGAAATTAGCATCTTGCTTAACATCTATTGATCTGCCAATTGGGCTCCACCTGTTCGAGTTTCTTTATAAAAAAATAGGGATTTAAGACCCAAAATACTCGAAGGTCAGGCCCAGGTTCTTCGCATGGCTTTCGGTTTCGAATTGGGTCTCAACATCATTCATTTGAAGCTGAAGATTTTCAGACCCTTCGGCACGGTCCACCTCCTTTGTAGCTTTTGCAACTTCTGCACTGAATCATCAGTTATATCTGCAACATAATCCATCATGGCTGCTGTTTCATTGGGTCTCAGGCCATAGACGCCTGTCATATCTTTTAGCAATATGAATATCCAAGCAAAAGCCTAAGATAAATTATACCATGCACATATATTAATCTTCACTGTGTTACTATTAAGAAACCAAATAAGGAGAAAGAAATCAAGGGCTTAATCGCGTATCTTCTGCTTAAAATTTTCATGAGAAGTACCCCCGGATGAAAGATAAATTAAGGTGTGTTAATTTCAGGGGAGGCAGGTGTGTTAATTTCAGTGGAGGCATACTTGTTGATGAGAATCAGGGCATTGCTTATCACATGTGCAATTTTAACATTACGTTTTCTAACCATAGTCTTTGCATATCCATTCACGGCCTTGCCTGCAAGTCAATCCAAGCAAGTATCATCATCTGTCAGCGCTAACCCCAGGTTTGAATATCAGTCATTGTAAATGTGACCAGGCTCCTCTAAAGACTAATTGCAGTTCATTGACAGAGTCAGTGATTACCTCGATGCAATCTGCCATGGCTGCAGCTGCTCTAGGACTCAAGCCATGGATTCTTAGAATCTTTATCATCAACCTCGAAGTTGATTTGCTGGCTTTGAGGGTTACGTTGAGTGCAGTATAGACTAACAATCTGGGCTGGTGTTAATTTTGCTTGCATAGATTGAGAGCGAGCATGAGCACAATCCAGGATAGGTTGTAAGGCTGCATGAAGATTTGATGTACTCAATGTTTCTTTGGTTGTGAAATGGTGCATCAGGTAGGCTTAAAGCTATGCCTATGTAGGTAGTGGATTGAAGGATAATGAGCAGGAATGCCAGTTCATGGCGTAAAGAATGGTGCATCAGGTAGGCTTAAAGCTATGCCTGTGTAGGTAGTGGATTGAAGGATAATGAGCAGGAATGCCAGTCCATGGCGTAAAGATGAACCTTCCATTATTCCTCTCTCTGTCTCAGGATCGGTACTAGGGAAGTTAAGATTAGAACTAGACTTTTATGATCTTAGAGAGGGTCAAGAATGGTTGATTTATAGACAAAATTAAGTTTTGTGGTTCCCACAACTGAGGAAGGAAAAGCCTGATTTTATTAGGGAGGGATTAAAAAAGGCCATTCCCCAAAATGTCACCACCAAACATTTCTTTTAGACAATGATAAAACCCAGGAAAAAGACAAACATTGTGTCGACGTCAGGATGATATTTTAATTGAGACCTGTATTTGCTGGACCGAGATACCAATTGTCTTATTACCCTTTTTTTGTTCTCTCTTTTTCTGCGTTTCGTGGAGTTAATAGCCCTTAACCTAAACTGATTGAGATGTTACTTAGGATGAACACGGATGCAGATGATGTGTTTTTCTGAGATTGTGAACAGACATTTAATTTTAGTGATTTTGATTTGTTATAGCCTATCGATCACATAGTTTGGTTAGGCCCTGATAGCTATATGTTTAAGAGAAAGTTTATTAAGGGATATAGCTTTTCTTCGGAAGATATAAATATAATTGAGTTCATATAATTATTGAAGTTGTAAAATATACTGATGATGAAGGCAGAGGAATCTGAGTAAACTTTCCAAAAACATGTCAAAATTTCTCGACGGTCGTTTCACAAAAACTTCAGAGATTCCATATCAAGATTTCATCCAGACTTTCGAGAGTAAAAGATTAAAGGGAGATTGCTGACAGCTTTGCCCATGGCCAAGATATATATGATGCTAAGAGCCAGGATTCGAGGTCTCCAATATCATTTTCATGGCTATCGGCAGGAGAGCTGCTGAAACACTATATTAGGGTAGCGCAATTTTGTCCCCACTGATTTTGAAGGAAAAAAAAAAAACTCACAAAGCACTGTATCATATATCTAAATAATTTACACCCCTCCTGGCCATCGCTGTGAAACTTTCAATCATTTAAAACCCCAAAATAGTTTAAGGCCATAAATTTTGAGCTAATAAACCCCAAAACAGTTTAACATGTCAGGATTGAATCTAGCAGGTTAATGAATAAAATATACAAATTAATGCACAGGACAGGAGTCAGGTAAATTAGGGGGGTATCCAATCCAAGCCCTAGTGCCAACCCAAAGCCAACCTAATTTTCCTTTTGATCTTAAATTTTACAAAAAGAAGTAGGGATGAAGATCTGGGATTTTTCTGGAACCACAGTGGCTAGCCCTTCAAAGTGAGCTGGAGCCCCATGCTAATGTGCTTTCCATGCATTGTAAGAAAAAAGACAGACCACAATAATAACAAATCACTTTGTAGGGATTCCGGGGAATTGTACTCTCTTTGCGCATACCTTTCATTAATTTCTTTTTTTCATTCTTATAGGTTTTCTTTGGATAAGAGGCAACAAGTTTCCTTCTAATTGTAGCGGTGAAATGGGTGTTTCATTTCAGAATTGTAGATTTTTTGTTCTTTTTCATCATTTTGGAGGTGGATACAGAGTAAATGAAACAGGGTGGCACAACTTGTTTTCACCCTAATTCAGAGTAAGTGTTCAGATGCGTGAACCTTTTTAGTTTTCTTCCAAATCTGCAATCACATTCACAAGTTAGGAACATTTCAAGTTTTCTTGTCACTTTCAGTCTTAAAGATTTCCTTTGGATGATTCAAAGACTGAGCTTTCATGGCGTGTTTGACTGCATATGAATGTCTTTATGGAAAAAGATAAGTTTGTGCACTACACTCGAAAAAAAGAGGGAGAAGTTTTCATGATTTTTTTTTTTTGCTGGATATTATTATAATCCAAAGTTGAGGAGCTGGAACAAATTTAATAATGTTAAGCTCCGAGTTTGTCGTTTCATTCATTGTATTTATCTCTTCAATAAGGTCAGGAAGAAATCAAGTGTCAAACTGTCAATTGACCAATACATTTAGGGCCAGTGCCGACGCCATATCTCAAAAAATGACTTTTAAACTGAACTGATTGATCAGTGAACTTAACCTTTGCAGGGGTCTCTTTCACCCTCGTCTCCTGCTGCGTCCGTTTTATTTCTTTCCTGGAGAGGACTTTGTTGTTTTTTATCTCTCTCTTCTTGTCCTGTGGGATTGGGTTGATCGCTTTGCTCTTGCAATTTGGGCTGAATCCATTTCCTGCTTTGGTGCACTCAAGTTCTTTCAAACTTACAATTTCAAGAGTGACATTCAGGGTCAGTTACATATTTTTAATCAGGTTAAAGAAAACTGGTAGACACTACGTGCAAATGGAAAAGAAAGAGTTCATTTACTTGTAATTTCCATTATACAGAATACCCAGCTTTGCGATCATACAATGCAAGGAGTTTTCTTTAGCATGGATTTAGGGTTGGACTCGTTATATGATATAGTTACAAAAATCCAGGCAGGTCTAACCCTTTTAGACAAAAGCCAGACGAGCACAAACCTTACTTAGAGACATCAATAACACTTTTATACATAAACCATAGATTTTCCAGGTAGAATCTAAGGCTTCTCGGTAGCTGCAGCAGCTCGATGTCTTGCAGCAAAGCGATTCACTAATGCAAGTGCATTGCTAGTAACTTGAGCAACGTGGATGACCCTGCGCCTTACTGCAACCTTGATGTTTCCATCCATGACGCTGCCCGCGAAGCCATCTAGGCAAGTATTCTCGTCTGTTAGTGCAGCGCTGACCCATGTCTGCACATTGCTCATGTGCCACATGAAGTCCTGACCTAAAGCTCGTCCCATGTGGCTGAATTCCTTCACTGACTGGCTAAGTCGGTCTACGCTATCACCCATGTTTTCTATACAGTCTTTCAGTGCTTGACGCTCTCTAGGCTTGATCGCCCTCACTTGAGTTATCTTGGCAACAAAAGCTGCAGCTGACTGAGCCCTGGATAGGCTCACTGATAAGGCAGTTTGAGCAAGGTGTTGCTTATTATGTCGAATCACGCTAGCATAAACTTACAGGCATTGAACGCATAACGCGGGATAGCTTGTGCTTTGCAAGATGCGTCGATGAAGTCTGTTGGGCTTGAATTCCTCATAGAACCAGATGCAGCTATGCCAGCCCTGTAAAGGGCAAAGGAGAAACTGGTACGATGAAGCCTGGCCTTGCCATGCCTTCGAAGGAGAAGAGATAACTGAAATGGATGTTGATGAAATGAATACTAAATAGAATATGGGAAATTTATTTATAGAGAATTCGAAAGGTGGTTTCTTATCGTCATTTTGGATTAAATAAAATGTTGTTCACATGGCTTCTTCCTCCTTTTAACTGCTTTCGATTTTCTTCTTTAGCGGTGATTGATTGTTTATTGTTTTTCATTCTGACAGGTGAGAAGGCATATACACTTTGGCAAATCTTCGTTTCTTTTGCTTCTAAAATCAGCCTACAATTTGAACAGGTTTGGGACGAAAAGCACAATAGCACGAGATTTATCAATCAAGCAGCGATGAGGGTTGAAATGTATTCAACGAATTTGAGATGGAAAAGAAACTCGTCCAGATCATAACAAAGGAATACAAGTCTGGATGGTCTTGATCGGGCAAATATCATAAACTAATTCCAAAGGATCCGCATTGAACCACAATGAAGCATTGGCCGTATATTTTAAGGGCATCGAGTTTAATGCCTCAAAAAAGATATCAACCCAACGAGCTTGCACTCACTGCAAGGCTAAGCATGTGAGTGCACAAGCTGATAAATGGATGATTCTAGATGACTTAAGCCGATAAAGATACTTTGGGTTTCCCCTTCGTTTTTCGACGTTTAACTGTAGCAAGATTTCATTTTCAAGTTGAAGCTCACCCCAAAGCTGCCCTCGATAAACGTGCATATAAATCATCTAGTCATACCAACTAGCTAATATATAATTGCAACCACTACGCAGTTTGCCATGACTTTCATTTTCATATACGATGAAATCTGAAGATATTTATCAGCTAATACGTGCCATTACTTTATGGAGGTCCTAACGTAGGGATGCAATATCGTTATTGTTGAATAAAGATACAAAAGAAGGCCAATGAATTGATTTTCTCTTCCTTGAATACAAATGCTGATCCTAGAAGATATCTCTGTGAATATGAGCTAGAGCTTCACACACATAAAGTAATATCACCCAAAAGAATATATTGTTTTGTTGTAATTCTGTCAAAAGATGGATAAGAAAGCGGATCAGCCTCCCTGTGTTCTAACTCAAAATGTTAAACAGAGTCAACCTCGACAGCTGCTATGCTAGCTATTAAAGCATGCCAACAAAAATAATTTTATAGACAGTGGAGATTGAGCAAAGCACTGATTAACTTCAGTGGCCAAGGATGAATGAACTTCTGTGGACAAAGTTGTAGACGAAAAACCAGAATCTTACTAAATGAACCAAAAGTTGGAAATATGATATTATCTCTACTGGTGAGTAGCATGACCGCATGACAAGGGGTTTTCTTGTTCTTTTATTTGCTTTTTAAAATCATTGTCCTTATAAACATTGGTTAAAAATTTTTTAATTATTATTTATATTATTTATATTTAATTAATATATTACTTTTGTTTGCGTAATCAACGCTGAAAGCTTTTCCTGCTTCCAATCTCAAACGATTATTCTTGAATTTTTTATTTGAAAGTTGTGATTTTCTTGAAACTTCAATAGTACCAGTGATCAGTGACCAGTCGTGAGTGCATGACGCATTTGATGAGCATGAGTAATGTAAACGCATGAATGTTTTTCAACAGAGCGCGCATAAAAGTAAACCTAATTTCTTTTTTTCCATTTCCTTTTTTACAGAACAAAGAATAAGGCGTTTTTCCATAGTGGACTGACAGATTATTAGCCGTTCATACTTCTTTTTGGTATGAAGATCTTTTTGACTTTTGGTCACTTCGATGATCATTTGATTATGGTCAGGTGGCCAGGCCTCCCAACCCTAAAATCCAAAGTCCAAAGGTGTCTTGTTGGCTTGCACTAGACGTCGCTTTAGTACGATTTTTAATTTTTTTTAAATATTAATCTGATACACAATTGAATATTATACTAAATGCTTTAGATTATACAACAATAAGACTTACATCCTATTCTTCCATCTTATAAACCTCTCCTCTCATCTTCAAAACTCTGCACCGTTTTATTAAGGATAGGGTCATCAGGTTCATCGCACAACTGAGTGCTTTGACTTCTTTTTTTTTTTTTCTTTTCCAGACGCCTGACAATCTCGATGGTTTGTTAGTATTCAACAGAGGGTCAGCCCTGGCAGATTGGCAGTGCTGCCTCCAAGTAATTTCCAAACGCCTCATGATCATTTAGAGCTGTTGGCATTGTTTGTTGAAGTACCATTTCTAAGCTAATTCCCCACTTTTCACTGCGTAATAATATCTATCAATATTTAGCTGTTCGTTTTCAAAGTTTTCGTAGTGAATACGACGTGTCGTCTTACCAGAAGGATGCAATCATCCAAAAATGATCTGTGTCGCAGATTTAAAAAAATAAAATAAAAGCGTTTCTTTTCTTTAAGAATAGTTAAATTACAGATTGTAGTCGTTGGGAAAATATATCTATATATATTAACATTCAATAAGATTTTCTTTAAGTCACACTGTTTGAGGGTAAGTGTTTAACACGTAGACTCTGTGACCTAAAACAGGGGAAAATAGAGAGAGGAGAAGCAAGGATACAGGCGTTGGCACTCCACAATCTTAGAGTAAGTAATTTTAAAAGTAATACCATTAGTAGCACACAAAAAATAAAATAAATATCAAATATAATATCACATAAAAAATATAAATATAATAATAATGTATAAATATATTAAAATTTATATAATTTAAATTATTAATATATTAAAAATTATATAAATATATAATATTTTAAATATAATATAAATGTACAGATTATCAAATTTAAGCTTATACATTTTATCTATTTATATGTCAATATATATTTATTACGAAAATAAGATAATGTATTCTGACCGGTTCGACAGTCAAGTTTTATATTTTTGTGAATCTAAAGTGTATCATAACGAGTTGAGCTTTCCTCCATTATTTTTTTATTAATTACTATTCAATATAACTTTAATCATTATCTATAAATTTAATTTTGATTTGATTTTGATAATTCATAAATGAATCTTATATATATAAATAATATTAATAAATAAATTTAAAAAAAAAAAACATAATAGATGAAAACCCCTATCATCACTCATGAGACTTGAGATATGGAGTATTATTTTTTTTTCTCTACCCATAATTAACGATTCATAAATGGTTGCCGTTTTAATTTTAATGACTATACCAATACTTCGAGTCTTTCGCAAAATTTATAAATATCAATAATTTGATTCTTTCTGAAATTATTATAGAGGGTTGTATTTTTGTCACTTCTCGAATTATTTATACTAATATTGAAAGGACTAATTGAATCAATATAAAAATTAACAGGGATATAAACTCATTTAAAAGAAATTAAATTCATAATATAAAATATAATTAAAACATTTATATATATATTTTAAAAAATTTGCCGCACACATCACATGAACAGATACTTTTTTATTTAAAAAAAAATTATGCATATCTTATATCTATACATAAATAATAATTTTATTTTAATATTAAATTTGAATTACATTAAATTTAAATAATTTTTTTTGATAAGGCTAACACCTTCGTAAAATATTTATTATTATTCCTTAAATTCTCGAGCGTGGCATCAACACCCAGTAAGAGCGCGTTTCTTTTTCATGTTCCTAAGACTTGTCTTACTGTCAGGCCTCAACCCCACCCAAATTAAAAAAAAAAAAAAAAGCAGTCAGTTTTTAAGCAAAAAGCTAGCATAGAAGGTAGGGCAGAGAAATACTGATTTCAGAGTCGAACTGGAATTCCAAAAGCCATGGGTAAGTTGTTGACACTGGCGATTCTTGTGATTTTGGGGACGACGGCAACCTTCACGGATGCGCAACAAGCAACTTGTGCGCAGAAGCTGGTGCCTTGTGCTCCTTACCTAACCAACGCCACGGCCAAACCAAAAGACGACTGCTGTAACCCTATCAGAGAAGCCGTCGCTAATGAGCTTCCCTGCCTTTGCAACCTCTATAATGACCCCACTTTGCTCGCTTCTTTTAACGTCACTGTGGCTGAAGCTCTCAGGATCTCCCGTGAATGTGGGATAGCTACCGACCTCAGCGGCTGCAAAGGTACGTGTCTTACCGTCTTATGTATAGACTGATAGCAATAGCCTGGATCAAAATTAAAAAAAAAAAACGATGAAACCAGCACTCTATCATACTGGTCATGTTTGTATAATCTATTGGTCTTTAATTGTAGTATATGATAGAATTCTTTATAATATGTATTTACAGACTGATAATTATGCAAATCTCTTGAATTCTGTTTTTCCAGCTACATCTACTTCTCCCACATCTGCTCCGGCTCCCCCAGGTAACAAATTATGCTTTTAATTTTCTCAAATTAACTTTTTATTCTCTTTCTCGGGAGACGAAGGAAAAAAAATTATAAAAGAAAAAGGATTGCAGTTAATTCCTTTTCAGAATAAAGGATTCTTGATGAGTTTACTTTCCTGTAGACCCGGTTTAAAAGGTTTTGTATTCCATCAGGTTTGAGAATTAATTTATATAATTTGAATTCATCGAGTTCAAATTAATATTTAAATAAAAAAACATTTTTACTTAAATTTAACTTATAAATATTAATATAAATTTTTTTAAAATTATTTTAAATAATAAAATAAATATTTAAATTACTAAATAAATGAATAAAAAAATTTTAAATCAATTCAATCCGATCTATAAACACTCGTGCTTAGAGTTTTTGTCATTTTAACTAGGCCATGGTGAAAACGCGTGAAGTTTTTTTACTTTTTTGGGTTTTATTTTTTGGTTAGAAACAACAAAACATGTGAACTGATGTTTTTTGTTTTTGTTTTTTTTTAATTGTTGGTTGGGAACCCATAGTTGAAACTTAATAAACGTGAAAAGAGGAGTTGGTGATAGTTGTTAGCGTTTGAATTTGAT
>JBBYHM010000010.1:5366182-5377517 GCA_038381775.1 Adansonia rubrostipa | reverse complement strand
GGTTTGATCAAGAAAAGTTCTCGTTCTGGGCAGGCACGGTGTTCGGAGTCTACTTGGCGCAAAACTAACAACGCCCCGAGATCAAAACTTTAGTGAGTACCGGAATTTTGACATCCAAGTACATAGAAAAAAACGTTGGGACTTGAGTTTTCATGAAAACTAGCAAATTTTCTGTTCTGGCCTGCAACTGATAAGAAACAAAATGGAAGAGAACTAGAGTTTTCGTGAAAACTAAAAAAATAGAGTTTCCGGTCTTGATCACAAAGCTGTAATATGTACATTTAGGACTAGCCATAGACAAAGACATGGTCTATTCTACATCATTTATTAAACAAAATCTAATTGCTGGTTCTTGCTTTAACCTTCATGCTTGCCAAAATTTAGTCAATGGTTAGGTATACTTCGCTGGGAGTGGGAGAAGCTAACTCAGAAAGTGGAGTGTCATCCAAAGAGCTGTTCAACTTGTGCAATGATCGCCACTCGTCCATGACTGCCATTTGATCCGGACTCAACCCGGGAAGCGATTTTTTGTGAAGCAGTTTCAGAATCTTTTCTGTTTTCCCCAGAACAAAAGCTGAGAGTCGCACACTCTCTTCCCTCTCTTCTATGGAGCTGGTCGAACACTTGATTGAAATGAACCGTTGTAAGTTAGTGAGACAAGCAGCCAATATATCAGAAATCATGACCGTTATCGCTTCAAATAATCTTTCGTTTATCATGTAATTTCTGCTTTCGTAGTTTAGCAAAATGGATTGGCTTATTCTGTACATGGAATTAGCAGCAAACACCTTGATAGGCCACTTTGAAGGGCTATCCATCAGACACAGATTCATATTACACTTCTTAAATTCCATGAATATGTTCTTTGCTGAATCAGAAAGCGCTTCGAGTATTTCCTTGGGCCTTTTTTCTTGGAGAGACAGTTTGCGGAGATCCACATCTAGCCACCTATGATACAGCTCAACGCCTAGCCACACGACTCCCGCAGCCTTCCTGATGTTTACCAGATTCTCTTGCATATCTTCAATGTGTCCGACATAAACCAAACCTTCATTTACTCCAGCCATAAGATGCTTGATTGAGCTCCTATTGATGTTCGGAACTGCAAGTGCAATGCTTGTCAGTGTCACCAAAGGAAGAGCCCAACAATTTGGAGCTTCCTCAGTATCTAGAGAGGGTACTTTGAAACTGTCAAACTCAGTAAGTCCCTTGAATCCTTCAGAAGGTCTTGATAGTTCCAACAGTTTTATGAGATGTTTTGGCTGTCTCTTCTTTGCTTTCTTCCTCCAGTAATCAGTTGCATCTCGATTTTCCTTCATCATTACATCGACCAGTGAATCTTCACCTTCAAGATGCAAAACAAAACGGCTGAGATCCAGCTTCGAGCTAGGGGCCGACTCTGGACCCGAGTCGTTTGTGACGCTGTCGTCGGATTTGAATTTCATCAGATGGTCTTTACAGTGGTCATAGCATAACAAAATCACGCTCATCGAGTAAATGGAGATGAGACGAATTACTTTGCTCATGAACACAACTATAGACTGAATCCCAATACATAAGTTCAAAATTTTGATTTTCGCATCATGAACAATTCTCCTGCAGTGTGGATTACGTATTGGTAGGTTCAATGGGCACTCTTTCATCTCCACTAATCTCTTAATCCAGTATCCTTCTAGTTTGTATTCTCGGTTGCAACCTTTCTTCCTGCCTCTTGCTGGACACCTAAAATTGATAGCAAGAAACCATCTCATTGCCGGGGCAATTGTACCCACCGCAACTGCAACAGCCTGTGTAAGTAGCACCAACTTGATTGACCATTTATAATCAGATTGCCCCTTGCAGAATTCAAATGCACCAGGCATCAGATAAAACCGAACCACGGCCTCTGCCAACGTTGCAGCACTCAATAGACATAAGGCACCCGAGGCAGTACTTGTGACTGATCTGCCCATAACAAACTGGGGACTGCAGGTATGAGCCATCATCCAATACTTCATTAGCGCTTCTCTGAGTTTCTCTTCTAAAGGCTTTTCAATTCCATCTGCCTTTGAGCATTCTTTCTGAGCCATTTCATGCTTCTTTTTGTATTTAAGTTCTAAATAATGCTTAATAGTTGGGACAGTTAAAGCTGAAAAACTGAGGACAACTAGTAAAACAAGCATGAGAAACATTACGATAGCATGCTCCAATATGAAAACATAGATCACACCAGTACCTAGTTGAATGCAGATATTGACTATAACAGTAATGACAAGTATTCCCAAAGCTATAATATTGGTAAATATTTCTTTATTTTCCATGGTTCCTAGAGAAGGCATAGAATTACCCATTACCGTACAGATCAAGGCGGTGCTGCTGAGCTTTGCCAGCTGATCTTGGCCACTAGGCATGGCGGTGTTCAAATCCACCGATAGTTTGACAGCCACGGTTATTATTGTCAAGGAGGTGGCATTGATGGTGAAGGATTTGCAAGGGAACCAGAGTTTCCAGTGGCGGAATCCATGGATAACGTCAGCAGCCATGGCAAGTGCACATGCAACAGATGCTACTGCTATGTAGATGCCAATCCATGGCAGTGGTTCACTGAACTTGGCTTCATTCAGCACCCCATCCATGCTGCACCCAAGCTTCCCCATCTTCTTCTATACTTTTTCTGAATGATCAAATTGAATTGAGGATGGAGATTTTTGGTTAATTAACCCTGTGCCGTTGCAGTATCTACAAGAAGGATATGAGGTTCCACGGTCAAGAATGCCTGTCTTTGTTTTCAAGTTACTATTTGATACATTGACTTGTGATGATTTAAACCATTTTAGCCCAAGCTGCTAAGGGTAGAATTGGGTTTTCGGGAAGGACCCATTTTCTCATCCGGAATCATAGTCAAGTAGAAAAAAATAACCATTGATCAAATGAAATCAATGGAAATGGTTAGTTAGAAGCAATGGTCATTTTACATTTGATCAAATGCATTTGCTATTAATCTCCATTTAAATAAATATAAATATATAATATTGTTATGATGATGATATATTCTTGTATTATTTAGTAGGAGAACGGAGTGCAATAATTAATGATAGCATATTATAATATTAGCTAGTGGCTGATGTTCTCAATGGCGTCAGATTTATTTATCTAATTATTATTATTATTATTATTATTATTATTATTATTATCATTAATTTCAACGTAATTTTTTCTTTCTTGTTCGATGTTTCAAACACTACGATTGACAGACGGCTCAATTCTTTGAACTTCCTAAATAAATTGGTTTAGCTTTAGCCGCCTTGCTTGTACTCAAAACGCGGGCGAACCTTGCCGGTTGCTGTGCTTCTCCTAAAACGCGTCGCTTTCACTTCACTGTGCTCCCTGGCTTTTGTGGTGGGATTTGTGTTAACAAATGCCAAAAATGTATTCTTTATTGTATTTATAGTAATAATTTTATCTTAAATGCATTCGTTGATAAATTTAACCATTTTTAATATATTTAATAAAAAACTATTATAGATAGAAATTTTATTGAGTATGAGGTTAGATTTAATAATTATTATATTAGTATTTTATGTTATTTTTATAATTAATTTAATATATTATATATTTATATAAATTTTAATATATTAATAAATAATTAATTATTTAATATATATATAATAATAATTTTAATAATTTATATTATATAAATGTTGATATATTTATATATTTTTATAATTTTTTTTCATTTTACATAGATTGAGTCTTATCTACGCGAGCCAACCCAACATAAACGCTGGGCAGCCCAGGCCTTCTACAACAAAGCTGGCGGCTCCTATGTGATATTCTCTATAAACGAAACGGCCGTAGTTCCCTCGTTTTATTGCCCTCCAAAATAAATCCTGGTTCTTCTTTCCTTGATCTGTGAATCGGGGTTCCTCTAATCCTTTGTTTCAATTGATTTGCAAATCAAGGAGACCTCGTTTCGGCTAGCGTTAAGTTGCAGAAAAGGTAAGCACCCTATTTTATCTTATTCTTGGACCAAGACAATGAACTTTGGGTGGGTATAATTGTAGATGTAGCCACAATTAATTAATTAAAACCCTGATTTACAATCTGTTTCTCTTGGTATTGAGATTCAATTTGCGCCATAACCAGTTGCATTTAATCTACAATTCCATTCCAGTTCTTTTCAAATTTGCTTTTTTTTTTTTTCTTTTAGCAATTTTTAAACTAAGTTCAGTTTTTGCGTTAAGTTTACTCTACATTCGACAATAGCTTAATTGCTGAAATATATGCTGATGATTTTCCGTTGAATTTTAGAATTGAGCAGCTATTATGGGAGGTCATGGAGGGTTAAATATTTTGCCCCAGAAACGTTGGAATGTCTACAACTACGAAAACAGAGAGAAAGTCCGGAAAGATGAAGAAGCTGCTGCAAAGGAAGAGCAGCTAAAGCGTGAACAAGCGAGGAAAAGGGATGCTGAGTTCCGACTTGAGCAGCTTCGGGCTGCTCGTGGCTTGGCGCCATTAAATAAACCTGGAGTTTCCGAGCCTGCTGCTGAGCCTGTAGGGGTTATTGAATCAGAACCCAAATCCGGTCACATTAATCTCTTTGAAGGGATTAAGATTTTTGATCCAATTAAAGGTTTGGAGAAGGAAGAGGCTACTGAGAAAGATGGGTTCAAGAGGAAGAAATTGAAGAAGGAGGAGGTGGCACCCAGGGTTGTGGCACCGGAGGATGAGAAGTATAGGTTGGGTTATGGGATTGCTGGAAAGGGAGTTAAGTTGCCCTGGTACCTGGAGAGGCGGAACATTGGTGTCCAAGAGGAGGGTGACGATTATGGGTCAGAAAGAGTGCAGAAGGATGAGGGAAGGAAAACCGGGAAGAAAACGATAGAAGAGTTGCGGGAAGAACGATTGAAGAGGGAGAGGCGGGAGAAGGAGAGGGAACGAGCATTGTTAATTGAGAAGAGCAAAAGAGATAGGACTCTGAAGGATAGAAGGTTTTCCAGAAGGTGAACTTGCACTCAGAAGCTAAAAGCTTAGTAGTTTCATATTTCTAAATATTCCAATTTTATACTTGTTTGAATTTATGGGTCTTACTGTCCTTGTGATACTTGTTAGAGCAGCATTGAATCATGAATTGATTCAACATTTAATTTCACAATATATTTTGTGAAAGCTACTGTTGATGCTTATATGTATGGAAGTTATCATTTCTTCATCCTGCTACTAAGTTGGATGTTGTAATAATGTGGCTTGATTTGGCACTTGCCAATTGTTGGCGACTTCCATCCTTCGGATTCGAATGCTTTGATGTTTCCATGTTCGTTTATCACAGCATGCTTCAACAAGCCTGTAGAAGCAGGTTTATAATTGATGGTATCATTTGGTAGAATTGTGTCCTTGGGATCAAGGGACAAAAGTTTCGAGAATTTAACAGGAAGTCATGGCGAGATGAGCTATTTATGATTGTGATAGGTGTTACACGGAAGTGAGAAAAGTTTTGAGAATTTAAGAGGTGGTCTTGGCAAAAGGAGTTATTTATCATTACGATAAATGTCAAGTGACCTGATCAATTTGTTTTGCTTTCTTAGGGTTTTACCCGTCTCTTTTTCCTTTCTTTAGGGTTTTACGGGCCCATTTTATTTACAGATAATACTAATCTTCACAAACTTTCTTATGGTTTTACCAGGCTCTTTTTGGTTTCTTCTCTTTCTTCCCTACCCATTATTTTGTTTTATGTGAGATAAACATAACGACAACATTTGAATTGCATACGACTGTGAATTTTTAATGCTTCAAGGCTCGGTAACTGGACATACAGGTTAAAAGCTATCTTCTTATTGGGGTTTTGCTTGTTAAAATCAGTATCATCTTTAAAGCAATCGACGATGCCCTTTTAATTACATTGTCATAATCAGAATTTTTTTAATGAAAATATAAATTTATCTATAAATAAAAGTTGTTCTTAAATTCAACATTGATAAATAAGTACTCCTGTAAATAGGACCCAAACGTAACAAGTTTATCTAATTTTCACAAAGCTAACCGGTAATAACTAACTGAAGTTGAAGCAGCAGCTCAAAGACCATCAATTTCTCTTCCCTTTTCCTTCATCATACTTTGTCCGGATGAAGTTAAATAAAGGAAAAAAACACAGACTTGACTAAGAGACAGTTGCGTACGACTTCTTTAAGATGTATCCCGTGATTATGCCAAGCAAGCCGATGAAAATGACAAACATGAATGCCACACCACTGCTGCTTTTTCTGCCTTCGCGCCTCAAGAGTTCCTAAACATTTGTAATCTTTATATGTAAGAAGTTTCCATGTGGCTCAGATCAAAAGAATACAATATACAGGGAGCTCTCGATTGCAACTCATAAGCATGGAGTAAGAATTTTCAATAACTAGAACCAGTTATCAAGAGAGATAAGCCTTGAAAACATAAGGGGTCAATGAATTTACTGACGTTGGCCATTCATAACAAAAGAAAAGGGCAAGGGAAGCATAGAAAATATTAGAATAACTAAATAAGCAAAATTCAGATTCATGATCTATTCCCCTCACCAGTTCTTGGTGAAGCTTGTTGTTTTGTTGAATTGCATTGTTTTTATCCTCAGTCAGCTTTGTTATAAGAGCTCTCGTCTGCAATTATAAAAAGTATCATTGGGGGTTATCACAATATCTTATGCAATATATGTCAATTAAAAAAACAAAGGGATATTCAGGCCCCCATGCTGCAAAAAGCTAGCTAGGGGAAAAAATTGCCGGATTGATGTGGTACACTCTAGTAATCATTGTGCATTTGGTGAACTCAAGTTATTCCTAATGGTAAATGCAGCAACCTCCATTTAAAAAAAGTCATCTTTAATGCCACCCTGATTCAACCAAAACTATGCAACCGGAAGTTTGGCTCCAATATACCTAAAAGCCTTAAATAGATGAATGCTAACCTGACTGATGTACCCATCTTACAAAAAATATGGAGCCCCACAAACTACTTAATCAAAGCTCTAGTCATAGAAGCTCAAAAAGACAACTAGTAGCTCAAAACATTTTGGTCTGAACAATTAAAAATAAACTTTTCTAATATAATTTGACTGAAAACCACCCTCTTACCCCGGGCATTCAATTAATGAGAGAGCAAATGAAAGCAGATGTCTGACTTGAAAATAAGGAACTTACCATAGCAAGATTACCAAAATAAATTCCTATTATCAAGATAAATTAAAATCAACCATGCATATGCAGCAGCACACAGCGAGACAGAGGATACAGAACTCAAATTTTACCTCAGAAGATATATGTTGAGCTTCAAGCCGTTCAGTGCTTGCCCTTGCACCCTGCATTCAACAACAGAATGTAAACTACTAGCAAAAAAATAAAAGTACAGACAATAGGAGAAGTAATAATAAAGAACACATGCAGCAAGATCTTACCGTAGGAAAGTCAGCAGCATTTGCATGCCCATTGTCTGCAACAGAATCTCTTGGTGAAGAACCCTCTTCCGGCCCTTCATGCACAGGAGAAGACGGTTGAGGTGGAGAAACGTAAACCACCCTCAACTTGCACTCCTCAACCACATGCCCTGCTTCTTTGTTGAACTAGAAGATAAAGATTTCCCATAGACCATTAACTGTACATCCTTCGTAACCCTCAAAGTAGTAAATAATACCATGTAATATAAATAGTTAAGATACCATTTCTGCAGTTATATCCTTTGCGGTTGCACCATCATTCACTTTTACACATTGAAGGAGGAATTTGTCCTTGCATTGCATATCAGGAGGAGCCTCTTTTTGCGCTTGCATGGTAACTAAATCAAAATCAACGATTGTTTCAAATTTTATCCTAAGCCAATAATGAATAAAGATAGAAACCACAAAGTATCGAGCGAAATACAATTGATTTAGTATTACCTATAACATCGCATGTGGATCGAGGCAAGACCATCCCCGCATTGGGACGAACGCAATACTTCTTTGGATTTGTTGTTTTAACCTGAAGACAAAATCAACTAACTCAAAAGGAAATTTACAATTTCAATTTGAGATTTAAACATTATAAATCAAAACTCTTTCAGGTTCAAAATCTTTAATAAGTCTTTCTTCCTGACTTAAGTCAGCGAACAAAACAGAGGCGTACGGCGTCACATTATTAAAACGTCAAGATCAAAAGTTATGAAAATACAAGTACCAACATTGAACGGGGGAAATTCGAAATTGATGAAGAATACCTTGAAAGCTACATAATTATCAGTTTTATTCGACAATTGAAGAGAACACGAGATCTGCTTCCTCACCTCAACTATTCACCAAAACCACAACAAAAAAAAACGAAAAAAAAAATCAAAACAAAACCCTGGAAAAGAAAAAAAAAAAACCGAAACCGTAGATCTGCGATAAAAGAAATCTTACAAGGAAACTTGAGCTCTGAAGGGTGGCTGCTGAGAAGTTCGCCTGTGCTCATTTCTAAGCAATGGCTTTGGAAAGGATCTGAGAAGGAAGACGAAGGGAATCAGAAAACTATGTGTTTGGCTTTCTTATAAAAACGAACAGGAACTGAATGGAAGGAAACGGAATCTGATCTCTTCTGTCACTAACCTCTCTCCTTATTTTTGGACTTTCTTTTTTAAATTTTGATAAAAAAGAAATACTGAAACATATTTTTCCTAATGATTTTTTTTCCATCATCTTAAAAATGATTATGCTTCAAATTTTGAATCTTCTCTCCTTTTAAACTTTTTCAACTTTTTTAAAATTAAATTCATTGCATAACTTATTTTATCATGTTAAATTAATTTTAAAATATAATTTTTTAAATATATAAAAATTTAAAATATATAAAAATATTCATATGTATATATATATATTTATGATACTCGCTTTGATTTAAATAATATAATTCGATTGATTTAAATTAAAAATTCTTAAGGTTCTTGCAAGAAATTAGCGAAAATTTAGGTTGAAAAATGAAAACTTGTAGTAAGTTATGTTTCCCCGTTTGCTTTACATCCGATTACAAGTTTTAAATAAATCAAAATAGTAAAAGAAAAATCTTAGGCGGAAATACAATGAAGGTGATTGGCGACTGCTTTGCTTTGGTTAGGAATCAGCAACATTTATTGTTCTGAAAGGCTGCCGCTCGTTTACAGCAGGTAGGTCCCAACTTCCCGAAGGCATGATAATAATCGATAAGCAACCCACTTGTAATTGTCTTCATTTGCATAAATTTTCATTTTTCCAAGTCAACCTCTTGTCACATCTTTCATTTATCATCCCCACCAGCACAATCATGATTGTTTTGAATCTGAAGCTGTGTCTTCAAAGGCCTCCTCATTTGGTGGAAGACATTAGAACATAGCATATAAAACAACACGCGCGCACATACCTATATATATATATATATATATATTAATTTTTTAATACAAATTATTTAAAATATAAATATTATAAATTATTATAATAAATTTTATTAACAAATATTTTAACTAATTAATTTAATCTGGTAATTTTAAAATAAATAATCGATTATTTAATTTAGGTTAGTTTTTATATTATTATTTTTGTAATATAAATATATTATTTTAATCATATATTATAAAGTTGATATTTATAGAAATACATAACTTTTATACTTAATAATAAGTTATAAAAATTTTACGATTATAATAATAAAATCTTCAAATATTTATTATCATATTAATAATTATTTATTTTTGTGTTGCATATCATTTACACTTATTTTAATCATAGTATTTGGTACTCATTTATTGTAAATTATTTGTTATTATGTTACGAAATATTCATACAATTAATCGGTTATTATTACCTTATCATTTACTATTATATTATATATCATATACTAAACTTGGAAACATACAAAAAAAAAAGCAAATTTCAATAACTTAATATACTAAAATAGTAATTTTAGAGTTTCAAAATATCATAACTTTATAGCTTTTTTTAAGTAATCTTGGTTTATAAAATTAGTAATCTTAAAATGTTTTCCTTTTTAGTAACATTTATCTAATACTTAACCTTATCAATTTTATTTAAAATATTACAACAATTGAGATAGTTAAATACACCGAAACTAATTTAATAATACATAATAATATGGTTACCATATTGCTAATATAAATATGCAAGAACATTTGTAATTAAAAATTAATTTATATTCTTAAAAATTAATTTTGTTAAAACTATTGATTTTATTCTGGTAAAAATCTCTTAAATACTAAAATTTCAAAATAAAAAATAACAATCAATGAAATTAATTAACATGAGTTTACTATTTATACACGTGCTAGTAATAATTAAAGTAAAATGTTAAGATAAAAATTAATGAATAAATAAAAAATTAATGAATACGTGTTTATTTATAAATAAGAAAATTAAGTTCTTTATATAAGAATTTAAAAAATATATCAATTTTAGATTTTTTATAAAATAAAGATTCATTTACATATTGACTTAATTGTGAGTTAATCTTCTAAGATAACACAATCATAAAACTTAAAATTAGAATTAAATTTTGGTGTTATAAATATATACATTTAATTAAAAGTATAAAAATTACTTACTATTGTGTTATCAACGGTTTACTACCATGCTATTTTAACAATAATTTACTATTACGTTAATCATTATTTAGTAATATATTATTAATAATTATGCACTATATTATCATTCATTGACTAATATATTATCAAACATCTTTTACATGTTATTAATCATTTACTACTACGTTATTGATCATATACTGTTATATAATTAATCTTTTTCCATTATTATATTCAGCATTTACTAATTATTTAAATTATAAAAAAAATTTCTTAGTAAATTTTTCATTTTAAAACTAATCGGCTTATTACTACAAATTAATACTATATACAAATTTATTAAATATTTTGTAGTTTAATAATTGTTTAGTCATTTTGGTATGCAAAATTAGTAAGTAATATGTTATATTTATCATAACTTTTATCCATCATTTAAAAAATTTCTTATGTGTTTTTTTGAAACATATCTATAAACATTCATTAATATATATAAGGTTATTGAAATATAAGATATTTATTTATTGAAATAATTATTGTTCTACAACTTTTTTAATACTTTAATAAGCAAATTACTTTTAATAATTTTTATTTATTATATGGTAATAATGGACACACATGCCGTTGTCAATAAATTATATAAAAAAATATGGGCAAAATTAAGTAACTTAATATTACTAAATTTTAAATAGTTTTATAACTTTTTAGTAACTTTGATATGCAAAATTAGTAATCTCAATTATTTAAATTATTCTCAAAACCTATAAATAACCTTAAAATATATAATTATTTTTCATAA
>JBBYHM010000010.1:5353012-5366082 GCA_038381775.1 Adansonia rubrostipa | reverse complement strand
AAAATTAGTAATCTCAATTATTTAAATTATTCTCAAAACCTATAAATAACCTTAAAATATATAATTATTTTTCATAATTTTTTTATACTATGATAGTATTTTGCTAATAACTTTATAGGTAAAATGAACAAAATTAGTAATTATGGTTGCTGAAATGTCGATAAAAGCTTCTAAAAAATTCAATAGCTTTATTATTTTTTTGATTCAATAGCTTTATAATTTTTTTAATAAACATAGTTTACAGTATCAGTAATATTAAATTATTTTATATTTTTTACAGTATTAATTTAAAAAATCAATGACCTCAAAATGCAAAATTATTTTTTGTAGCCTTTATTTACTGTTTAGCAATCATAGATATACTTTTTCAATATTTTTCTATGAAAAGCTTGCTCAAATTAAATAAAAATTTAATATAAAATAATAAATATAAAAGTTATATTATAGATTTATAGTTTATTCAATAACTATGGTTTTTACATTTTAGGATCATTAATCTTAAATTTTTTTTTATAATATTTATCTAATATTTAGTACTCTTAAACATGTTTATAATCGTGTAACAATTGAGAAAGTTAAACATAACAAAAAATACTCAATCAGCAATCCACAATAATTGTTGTTATTGTATTATTTAATACAAATAATCATAATTTTTAATTAAAATAAATTAATTTTTATTCTTACATATTAATTTTTCTTGAAACTATTGACTTTTTTTCTTATAAAATATCTTACGAAATATTTCAAAAAATAATAGAATGAAATTAATTAATTCGAGTTTACTATGAATGCACATGTTAAAAGTAAAATAAATTACGGATTTAAATAAAAATTGAAAAATAGAAGGTAAAATATATACATACGCATTTATTTAGTAATACATATGAACTAAATTTAAAAATAAATGTTAGTGTAAAAATAAGTCTTTAATATAGGAAATTGAAAATTACTAGTATCAGATTTTTCATATTTGAATAGCAATTTAAGCTTATAAAAAATTATATTATAAAATAAAATTTTATTCAAATATTGTTTGTGATAAGTAGAATTGTACAAAATAATTTTAAAATTTATAGCTAGAGAAATCAATTATTATTATCATCAAATATATATATATATATATATTTATATTTATGTGCATTATGAAAATCAAGTATATAATAGAAGGTAATACATATATTGCTCTTTAAAATTTTTATAGTTTAATTTTGTATAAACTTTAGTTTTTTATTAATTTAAATAAATAAAATAATTTATTTAAAAACTTATAAGTCATTTTTAGCCATTAAAAAAATATAATAATTAATTATATTCATTTGTTCTGACATCCACATATACCTAAAATAATTTAGTTATGAGTCATAAAAGGAAAAAGTTTAAGTGTATTCAGCTAATTTTGACAAAACAAAAAATTGCATATGATAAATAAATTTATCGTCACAACTTTGTTTGAAGATAGTATGCTTTAATATTAATAACATATATAAATAATTTTTTAATATATTTAATATATTTTGCTAGGTAAATAAAAGGACTATAATTTATTATTCACAATTTTATAAGGTTTTTTAAATTTATAATGCTCTGTTAATTTATATTAGTTATTTTATCTCTTTATGATTTTGGTTTAAAGTAAAAAGTATATTTTAATTAACATAGTTTAATTTTATGTAGATCTTATTTTAAAATATTTAGCTAATTTAAATAAATTAATAAAAATTACATATTTAAATAGGATAAATTTATTACTTTAACTCATTATTCATAATTTACAGGGTTTTTGAAACTTGGAGCTCTAGTAATTTTAAAATAATCTATATTTTCATTAAAATAGTTTAATTTTAGGAAAGCTTTTTTTTAATATTTAATTGATTTAAATTTAAACAATTAATAAAAATTACATATTTAAATAGGGAGAATTTATTCATTTAAATTCATTTAATATCATATAGACTCTATGTTAAAAATTTATTAATTTAAATTTAAATAAATTAATGAAATTGAAATTTTAAATAGAAAAATTTTATTAATTTTAAAGTAAATTAATATCACGTGGACTCTATTTTTAAATATTTATTAAATTAAATCTTTAAATTTATTTAATATCACGTGGACTCTATTTTTATATATATTAATTTAAACTTAAATTAATTAACAAAATTATATATTTAAATAGGATTAATTTTAAAGTAGATTAATATTATGTAAACTCTATATTTAAATATTTATTAATTTAAATTTAAATATTTTAATAAAATTATATATTTAAATAAGATAACTTTCTTAATATTAAAATTTTAAAATATATTTTGGATCATCAGTTTCACACCTTTCTATATAAATAGTATATACACATATATACTTACATGTACACACAGGGAATAGCAATCATGGTAACTCCCACCAAACTTTCAACTGGACCAGCTTCTATTTTAGTAACCTGTAGGCTGTTTGCCTAACTGCCTAAGACTATAAGAACCTATTTCCCTGGTGATATTGTATTTGTGACCATTAGCTGTGGAGTTCAATTATTTGATTTTTAGTTACTGTCTTTGGTCAGAAGCCATTCCTCTTGTTTGGAAGGCAATGATTCCAATTTCCAAATCATAACCCAGATTTTGTACTTTGGAAGACTAGTCATTGCTTAATGGTAGGATAACATGGTATGGCATTTTAATGGATGGTGTCTCCCACTGTCTCAGGTTCGTTTCTCAAACTTCTGAATTACAGTGCATTTGAAAAGGTCATCTGCTTCCTTTACTTCTGAAAAAAAAAATGAAATATATACATTCCTGGCAGTTACTATTGCACCACAGCTCTTAAGATTCAACAATAAAAACAATGACGTTTTAAAGATACAGCGAAATTTCGCAGCTCTGATAGCTTTCCATAATCAGTCAGTCCCAATGCCCAAAGGCTATCCAGTTGCCTTGAGTTCCCATTTTAACTGTGCTTCAGAACTGAAGAACCAAGGAGAGAACCACCAGATTAGTCTGATCAGAAACGAGAATCTTAAAATGATTGTTTGCTTCTCAAGTTGTTATTCATCGGCTTCCAGGGCTCCTAGCTGGGTACAACATAACAGGAGAGGTGAAACAAAGAATGAGATATCATAAAATGACAGAATCACGTTTACAGGGTTAAAATCTAAGCAAAATGAAGAACAAAAAAAATACAATTCAATCGCAGTTTATCAAGTTCCAGAAAGGGACTTGGCGAACATTTAATTGCCAATAGAGAGAGACAGTGGAACAAACTTGCTGGTAACCAAACTTGTTGGAAAGCACATGAACCTTTTATCATGTACCTTTAATCTTTAAACAACACTTCTGCAATTAAAAATCCCATATACATCATTATTCATGAGAATTTCCAGTGAAAAAGAAAGGGAAAATATAATTAACTAATTTCAGCTTGGTCATACTTGTCAGCAAGTTCAAATCCTCAGATCATTAATATGCTGTGCAAGCCCTCTCAGGACCTGTCAAGGAAAAGCAAAGAAAATATTACTGATAAAATGATCTGACTTAGAGTGTCAAGTAGATCTTAAACACAATTATAAAATGATAAAATAAACAAATTGTCAGGTTGAGTGCAGGGAAGCATAAAATATTTTTGATACTCACCGTCTTGGTGTCCTGAAGTGCCAGTTCCAATGCATCAATTTTCTGGTCATAACAGATCATCAAAATAATTGTATTGAGTCTTATCTGTTGTCAGAGACATGAGGTGAGATTGCACTTACTTTCTTGGTTTCTGCAAGTGCAGCTTCCAGTGCCATGACTTTTGCTGGTGCAAACCTATCACTCATTGCCCTTTCCACCTTTCTCAACTCTTCTTTACTTTCACCAGTATCCTGTTTGAGTCAAATTAAGCCTTGAATCAAGATAACTCACGGAGAAAACGAATTTCAATCTTCTTCTATATATATGCAATGTTTTGCAGTTGCGAAAAAGGAACAGCACTAGATTCATGCTGTTTATTGCAGCCAAAATGCATTTAATAAAAATTTACGATCTTCTTTAGTGCAAAAAAGCTTGCACAATGCTTATATCTAGCATCTAATAGTGACCATATATCTTTCTCACAGTTTCAACCGGGTCAAAGTTGTTAAGATGTCAAGAAGCATTATGGAGGACATTGATTGATTAGAGTTAGCATTAATAGATATATATATATATATATATATATATATGCGCATGATGAATTTGATCAGATTGATGATCCTCTGCTATTCCACATCATGTAGAAGATTGATGCAATTTAGATCAGATATCTTTTGGTTATAATATCATCTTGAACATATATGCCAAGAAACGCAGGAGAATCATCAATGGAGGTGCAAGCACAGAGAGTGAGGAGCTTACCACATCACGCAACAAAGCATCTCCTGAAGCTTGGTCACCATTTCCTTCATTATTGGTATCTTCTGTTGCAGAAATTGCCTGTAATAAAAATATATGAAAAATTATGGATAACATGTCAGCGAATATGTGAAATTATGTGCATATTTATTTTATACAAGCCAGAAATTAACAAGAAATATTGTTTTTCGACGAATTAGGAATCCACCTGAAGCATCTCTGTAATTTCTGAATTCTTCCAGGGTCCTTTATCACTGAACAAGCACCCCCCATAATCGGCACATGTACAGCTTCCACCGAGAAATGCTGGCAAATTACTGGCAATGAATCATAGTAATATTTAGTGCCTTAAAAGCATGCATACATACAGACGCACACTCACGTGTCAACTGCCATCTTTGTTACGTGAATACAAAGACATGAGCATGACAAATTACCTTGGATCAACAGCTTCAATTAGGCTGCCAACGTAATTAGATCCCAGCAGCTGAAACATCAATGTCATTTTCCCAAAGTAAACATTTCCCTTGTTTGAGAGGGAAATCGCATACACAGATATATATATATATATATATATATATACACACACACACACAGACATAAGAAAAGTAAACATTTCCCTTGTATGTGTGTGTGTGTGTGTGTGTGTGTGTGTATACAAGAAAAGCAAATTGACTGTTAGAGTCTGTACCTGAATTTTTGCCAGGGTTCGTGTATCCATGAAGGCCTTGAGAACCTTCCACAGCATCCGGAATCCAGATCCAGCATTGATAATGAAGAGTTTGTTTAGAGTCTGCACGGATAAATATCATTCACCAAAATTACCCAACCAATGTTAATGCACATTCATTACCTAACAAGTCCTGAGCTACGACTCATTCACGTAGATGATTGGAGGCAAATGAAATAGAGATTTTGCCTACTAATAGCCTCAGTAATGTTCTAGCACTGAAATTTCCTTCTATATCCTCCTTCTCTAACGATGGTTAATAATGGCCTAAGAATAAGTTGCGAGAAGCATGCGTCCTGATTCTACCATTTGGCTAATAGGCCGATGTATCATTGCTCGTAATCTGTCTTCACAAGTTAAAATTGCCAATACTCTTCTCCCTGGTTTATCGATCTAAGCTTGTGAAAATGAAATGGAATTGAACTTACCTCTGGGTAGTAATTGCTGTCAATCTTCTGAATTTCCATGAAGAGATATCTTGCAGGCTTTGAGAAATTAGACATTCCCTTGGCAGAGATAATATTCAAATCAATTTAGAACTCACTATTAGATAGTCAACATTTACATATTTTCATAGTAAAATAGGTTAATATTGCGAGTAAAAACCGTCCATTTCGATTCATGCATATAAAGGCTATGATGCAACCTCTTGACAAGATTATAGACAGGTAAAACTCTTGAGCAAGAAAAGCATATATAAAGACTTTAATGTCTCTTTCCCTTGAAAGATACTCAAACATTGGGGTGAAATTAAGAAGGGAACGAGATGCTTACAACTCCCTTCACATCTAAGATACTTGTAGTGGATGCTATATGCCTCTTGGCTGCAATTGAGCATGCAGGAAATCTCAAACTTAGG
The DNA here is from genome assembly GCA_038381775.1 of Adansonia rubrostipa. Classification (NCBI taxonomy): domain Eukaryota; kingdom Viridiplantae; phylum Streptophyta; class Magnoliopsida; order Malvales; family Malvaceae; genus Adansonia; species Adansonia rubrostipa. The sequence goes on along the minus strand of JBBYHM010000010.1, from coordinate 5,360,126 downwards.
GTTTTCTCCTGTTCTGATACATGATACTTAACAAGTCTGTCGATGCTGGTTACTCGTTGTAATGCATTTAGATCTACCATCCCAACCCTTTCAATGTATACTGGTCTACCACCTCGATCGACGCCATGAAATCCATGAGGATAGCATTTTTTCACCTCTGCAAGCTCAACGAACTTAAATTCCTGGACGACAGTGATTTACATGACAAGCCAATGAGAATATCAAGCGTTACGACAAAGTGTGTAATAATGTTCCGTTGTGCACAAAACTACGTGAAGTTCATCAATTTGAAACAGCAAGCAACCCAGGTGGTCCTCAGCTTATCAATATTCTTACCTTGTCAATTGCGTCAACTCCATGGTCCTTTCGCCACTGAAGATAGTTTAGAAACATATCTTTTGCTTTTAACATATCAAAATCCCTCATTCTTAGAAACCTAAAACCGTAAGGAAAACCCCGTCATGGAAATAATAGAATTGATGAGAACACACACACACATATATATATATATATAAATACAGAGAGATATTTAGAAGACATTCATACATTGTTGCATTAATAAATAAACATTTGTCATTCACTTACCTTAGAAGTGTATGATAGTCATTGTGCTTTGCGGGTAACTGACCCTCAAGGAAAAGCAATTCACGGAAAGACTGAACAATTTGTTCATCTTTTGGATCATGAGTTCCTTCAAGGATTAGTTCCATGCTTTTGCTCTTTCCGAGTCTCTTCAACGAATCGCGAACTCTGAGCGGATACGAAAGTATGGACTTAAGGCCTGATGAGCTTGTTGATGAAGATGGCTTCTCCCCTTCTGGAGGAAGAGCCGGAGGAAGCAGGAAATGGGTTTCAATCGGTGGATGGATCGGCTTCTTCATCACCTTTGGTAACTGATGTGCATCTCTAAGGGGAGAGTCTTCAGTACTGTCTCCACCACCTTTGTCTATAACTATTTCCCTATATTTCTCATTTGATTTATGCATATACATTCTGGTTTGACAATTGATTCAACTCAAAAACAAAAGACTTTTTTCAAGAAATCCAAATGTACAAACAAATTTTAAAAAAAATCAATGTTCTTACCTACTGCAGTTACAACATGTGATGTAACAATTATCAATGTTCCACATAATCTTGTCGTGTGCAGGTTTCACAGTACAATCTCAACTAACAAGAACTTGTAAGTCTCTAACTCATTAACACAAAATCTGTAAGTTGCATAAGTATATGGATAGATTGAGCTAACAAAAAATTCTAACCAAAAAAAAAAGTTGAAAATTCTTTCTTGTTGAAAATCTAAGAAAAAGCAATGCCGAAAGTAATGACCAAGATTTCAAGAGATTAAAACCATTAGGGGAAAAAGCAATGAAAACAAACAAACAAACAGCATTATATGAAGTTGTCCCTTTATTTGTGAATATCTAAAAATTGCTATTGGAACAAATAATTAAGAGGAAAGGAATGTGATACTTTGGTGTAAATAGTATCTGTGAATGAACCTAATTGGCAAGTAATCTTATAACAGCCTAAAAGCAAATGATTCCACGTTTTAAACATCCAATTCCTTGTTTTTTTTTTTTGTTTTTTTTTTTTTTTATTTTTCTTGGTACATAATAGATACTTTTGGCATCTTAGTTTCCTCTCAAAGCAGGAAAAGTAAAATACCTTGAAAAACAAAGCCTTCAATGGAAGACATCAACGAATTTATAAAGGGGACAGCCTCAAGCCTTTTGCCCACTTCTCCCAAAATTTTTCCGTTTCTCGATTTATAAAATTTGTAGCTTATCAATTTGCTAATAATTTTTAGTTAGAGCTCATTCATTATTGTCAGCTCGTTTAATCAAAGGTAAGGTAATTAGGCTTAAGGTTTAGAATTCTATCTTAAGAGATTTAAATCCAAGAGTTATTTCTCCTTATTAAAATGCCCTCTTTTCACCCGATGCAAATTGGGCTTATTTTAAAAAGGCTGAAATCGAACCCCCCAAATCCCGTCTAGGCCCATATTTGATAGATTTACCAAAGCCCATCTACGTTCTTTTTCTTTTTTTTTTTAATTATCAAAATAAAATTGATTGATAACTGAAGAATATATCAATATTTTTAATATAATTTTTAAGATTTTCAATTTTAAATATATAATATTAAATATAAATATTTTTTTATTTTTAAAAGCATTATTTGATATGTAAATAATTTTTGTTATTTTTAATTATTTATTAACTTTTCCAATAAACTATAAATTTTATTGTATACAAATTTTAATCTACTATCTTTAACAATTATTATTTCATTGCTAAAATTAAAATTTTACATCCAAACAAATATCATATTTTTTTAATTTTAACTTATTATCAAAAGATTTAAATTAATACTAAAATAATTAATCTTACTAATATCAAAAATTTTAATTTTATTAAAATTTAATCTTAATATTCGTCCAAATAAAAATCCCGCAACTCTAATTGCAGTGTCCCAAATTCATGAAGCCTGTGAGTCCGTGACCAACCTTGGCCGTTGCCACCGGTCTAAGATGTGACAACAATAAAATAATGAGAGTGGCATGCATAATTCAAACTTCCTTAACTGGCCACCGACGCTCTGAAATTTTTAATTCTTTTGAGATTTAGATTAATGTTGATTTTGAATTAATTTAAAATTTTTTATTATTTATTTATATTTTATAATTAAATTTAAATAAAAATATTATTTTTATTATTAAATTAAATAAAATATAATTATATTAGATTGAATTCAATTGATAATTCAATTAATAAATAAATTGACTTATAAAATAATTTTTAATTCTAAAATCTTAATTCAAATTTAAGATAATATTTAAATTTATAAAAAAATATATAATAAATTAATTAAATAAAAATTTTAAAATATAATATTATATACATTACAATTATAAATCCAGATGATCTGTACTTACTTTCAAAGAAAATGGTGATTGGTGACATCATTTTTGGGATTCACCAATATTTGAATATGGATCAAAGTAGATCACAATTAAACCATATTCCAAATTTTCTTCTCCAACCCTTTTTTCCCCCCCAAGAGATAAGTATCTAAATTACGGCTAAACTTCGGGTTGGTAACCTAGGCTATGGCCTCGTTTTAGATAAACCAGACGTGAAAGGCTAGAACTACTGATCCGTCCTTCCTTCGAGTCTAATTGGTGCACCGTATCATATTTCAAGTTCACGTTGATTTGCCATTTATTTTTAAATGACTGCTGAGAAAATTTTCACGCCATCACCATATCGTTTTGACATCAATTGTCTGGAAGTCCAATGATGGTCCGAGGCCTCTGACAACGCATTCAGCTATTGTCTCCGTCAGCTAACTTAATTATCTGAATTAAGAAAAATATCTATTTTTCTTGAAAATAATCGGGCAAAAGTTAATCAGTGTCCACAGATAAAAGTTAATAAATCAAAAATTAAAAATGAAAAAATTTTATAATTATTATAATATATTTTTTAAATTTAATAAAAATAATTGATTAGATTGTAAAATTCTTTTTTGAAAAAGAAAAGTAAAAAAATTTAATAAATACTTATTGATACCCGTTAAATAAACCTAAATAATTGAGCAGTGGGTCATATCATATAAACCAATGATGGAGAGAGGGTGGTCTAGCTGAAGATCAAATTATATAAATTTATATATAATATATAATTTGTTAATAATATATAAATTTATATATTATTAATAAAATAAATTATTTTATTTTATTTAAAAATTTTAAAAATAATATAAACTAAATTTATTTTTAATAAAAATTATATATTTAATGATTGAATTTGTTTTTAATGTATTAAATATATATATTTAAACACAGAGCATTATTCACCTCAGTAACCAAAAGGGGGAAAAATCTGAAACATTAAGCCGTGGATCCGAAATTTCGCGGAAACTTCCTAATAGGCCCCACTTTTAATACAAGCATCAGAACCCAAAGACAAGTGTGATCAGAAGATAGAGATTAAGAGGATATCACGTACTCGCTTCCGTCCGAGGTTCGTGCATCATACGGTACTCATTTTGAGCCTTAACTGCATCTACATATAATATAGTATTAAACATCGAATAATGAAGGAAAAGAGAGAGAGAGAGAGAGAGAGAGAGAGAGAGAGAGACAAAATGATAAATGCTGAAAATAAAATTTCATAAGAAAATTGAGCTAGTGGGTTTACATATTTAAGACTAATATTAGCCATGGATTAAAATGGAACAATCATTTTAAAGTTACATTGGTCTTAAACTTTAGTTTACATAGTCACTTTGTTTCACCGATTTTAAGATATGTATAAAATGGTTAGTTCTCGATAGAAATTCAGATCACATAATCATCATCCACAATGCCAAAAAAATGGCAACAGATGTTGATGTTTTTGTTACAGCCACTTTATAGTTAGCCACACAAAAAACCTTTTGCCCATAAAAGAAAAAGCATACGAATAAAGTGTTCGTCTTTGATTAGCAGTGGGATTTTGCACATGTTAAAAACGTTTTCAACCTCTGATCCCACTGTTTGTGTGTTGTCCATATTTTCATTCGCTAGAGACTAAACCAACAGCCAAACAACAAAATTCCAACTTCTTTACAGATTTTTTTTATTTCATCTTCCATGGTGCTGCACATAGTGGCACTAGCCAAACTCCACTTGTTATCTCCCTCCCGTAGTTTCACTCCTTTAGTTGTAAGCTTGATTTGCCCTTTCATGCTCAAAATTTCCTTCAGATCAAGGATTGTTCGTCGGGTTTACATTGATGTGATTGATGCATCAAGGCTCTTCTTTTTTCAGCTGAGTCAGATAGCCTTTGAAGCTGATGATGATCAGCCAGCTCCGGGCATGGCCGACAGATGGCAACGAGCTCTTCGGTTAGTTTGCCGGAGGATAACCCATGTGAGAAGCTCTCCAGCTGACGAGGATAGCTTCCATACTCTCACCATGATTTCACTTTAAGCAAATTTTCATTTCGGATGAGAACATGGAGAAGTTTATAATGGTCAAAACTTAAAATCTAATTTTCATTAGTATATATATGTCTGGATTTTCTCCTTTTTTCTTATTTTATCTCCTTGAAGATTGAAGAGATATGGGATGTTCATGATTCTCCTTTCTCAAGTCCATAAGAAAAATATGAGATGTGATGTCAAGACTATGAATTTTTGTTTCTGACACTTTTATGATGAACTAGAATGTGTTATAACTCAGAGATGTTGTTGACTTCAGCTGATTTCCTTGAGAAATTGTGATTCTTCTCAATGAACAGCCCATTAGCACTTTTCAGAAATTGGATAAAACCAGAAGCTAGCTAGCAGTTATGTGCTGCCCTTAAAAGGTATTCCAAGATTATAAAAGCTAAACCAGTTATGAACAAAAATGTCACTGTCAAAAATAATTTTTTGAAAAATATATATATATATATCCTTAAGATTACATAGAAGATTGGGTATCTTTCAGTTTTTAAGGACTGTAATTATTTGAGTTTTGTTTAAAATTAGAGTCTAACCTGAGAACACAATGTGAAACAAAGTTTTGCGTTGCCTTAATTAATTAGTTTATCTTACTGGTTTTGCTTTCCCAAGTGTGTTCCCACTTCCTACATCAATTTGCTAATTTGCCTGCATATGCCTTCATTACAAAGAAAAATCAAAGCTTCTTTAACACATTTTATTCAATATATACCCAAACTGATTCTGGTCCTGAATCAACTTCAACAATCCATTGCTTTTAAGAGAAAAAAAATAAAAATCAAAGCCAAAACCCAAAAATTTTCCCTAGTTTTTCTTTTTTCTTATAGTTAATTATAAGGTATATTACTATGGGTTTGGAAATGGTGGTTGTGGCTACCCTTCTATCCCCCTCTCATGGCATAAATCCCCTTTTGGCTGGTTTGGCGTGTTCTTTTCTACTTAAACTTTCCATCAATTTCAATCTTCTTCGTCACGGTTGTATCGATTTATGCCACGGCATTAGGCTTCTAATGTATCAGACAGGTCAAATAACTTTTGGCATTGAACCAGCTGCTCTTAGTAGCAGCAGCAGCAGGAACCGCAGATGGCAGCAAACTCTGCAGGCACTCTGCGGCAGAGTAATCAATGCGAGAAGTTCATCACCTGCATCTGTTGAGACTAGCTCCCACGCCCTCACTATCCTCTCACTTTGATCATATAATAGTAAAACTTTGCAAATTGAAAGGGGTTTTATAATCAAATTTTAGCCTTCCATGTAAAGTGACCACTACATTTGTTTAGATTAGGGTCGATAGTTTTTTAATTAATTTGTTCGGAATTCCTACTTTTAGATGGATACCATACCATGCTGGCAAAAGGCTGTACGTAGATCTTGCATTCTTGTAATTTTTTTTATATTTATAAAAATTTTAATACGTTAATAATTTATATTATATAAATTTTGATAAATTTATTTATTCATATTATATTTATATCATATTTTTATATTATATCATACTTTATATATTATTTTAAATATTTTTTATATCATATAATTATATTATTTGTAAAATTATTATATTCAATTATGCACTAAAAAAAAAAATACAAGAAGGGAAAAAAAACTACTAAAGGGACACTCCAAAAATCGGTAGGCTGAGAAGAAAGAGCTTTCAGTGTCGAATTACGAATCGTTGGTAAGAATATAAAATATTCAAAGCATTCATACCAAAAACAAAAAAAAATTCCATAAAATGCTAGCCCAAGAGAAACGAAAAATGCCTAGCAAAGCCCTGTGCCCATTTGAAGTAGCATTGAGGCCCAACTAGGAAAAAAGCGAACAGTCCTTTTATAGTGGTTAAGTTTGCACGAGCAGGCTTAAAGTATTAAACCCATTTGTAAAGAACCTGGGCCAAGTCTTGACCAGCCTAATTTTTGCCTAAACCAACAATCATACTTAACGACTTTTAATTAGAGCGTAAAAAAAGGGGACTATATAAATTATCTGTGAAAAAAATTAAATTTTTTATAGATTAAGCTCTTAATCATTATTTTTTATTTATTTTTTTAATATATTTATCAATGTCATTTATATCTATAGGATTCACTTATGAATTATTAAAATCAAATCAAAGTCAAATTT
>JBBYHM010000010.1:5326906-5348332 GCA_038381775.1 Adansonia rubrostipa | reverse complement strand
TGCTAAAACGAGTATCTGCTTATTATGATGAAAATTGTGATAAACTATCTTCCAAAGAAAAAAAAACAATATTCCTGTTATAATGAAAATTGTGATGAAACGGATGCGAATTGTGACCGGCTGTGTTTTATTATGATTATAGGGAAGACGAAGACGGGGCAAAGGTGGTGAGGGTGGAGAACATTAATAACCCTTACAAGGGTCAACAAAATTTTGATAAGAGATTCAAGTTAACACTGAACAAACTTTATGCCTGGAGTTTGGTGGACTATGATAGGGTGGTCATGCTTGACGCCGACAATCTTTTCCTCCAGAAAACTGATGAATTGTTCCAATGTGGGCAGTTCTGTGCTGTCTTTATCAACCCCTGCATATTTCATACTGGCCTGTTTGTGTTGCAGGTTAACTTTCTCTTCTATATGTCATTTGTTTCAACGATTTTCATGAAGCAACTTTGGTTCCTAACAAAATTTTATCTGCAGCCATCTTTAGAGGTTTTCAAAGACATGATTCATCAACTGGAAACTGGTAAAGAAAACCCTGATGGTGCAGACCAGGGATTTATTGGTGCCTACTTCCCTGACTTGCTCGACCAGCCAATGTTTCATCCACCCCTAAATGGCACCAACCTTGATGGGCAATACAGACTTCCTATGGGCTATCAAATGGATGCTTCTTATTACTGTGAGTAAAATGGTGATGATAATCAAATCTATAATGGTTCCATGCCTTGCTTTGAGCTGCAAAATTTAACCTCAAACAATCTTTTGATTTTTCTTCTGGTCCCCAGATCTTAGACTTCGCTGGAGAGTACCATGTGGACCTAACAGTGTGATCACTTTTCCTGGTGCACTGTGGTTGAAGCCATGGTATTGGTGGTCCTGGCCTGTCCTGCCTTTAGGCATTCAATGGCATGAAAATCGTCATCAAACTCTAGGGTAAGATAAAAAAAAAAAAAATAGTACAACACTGACAGGAAAAAAGATCTAGCCACTTTGCATAATTAATGTGAGTTTCTATTTCTTATACAGGTATGCAGCTGAGATGCCGATTGTAATAATCCAATCTATTGTTTTTCTTGGAATAATCGTGACGACGCATCTGGCACGCCCAAGCATCTCCAAACTATGCTACCGGCACTCGGATAAAAGCACATCTTTGATCCAAACTGGCCTAAAATTTATAGCAATCTGGTCAATTCTTGCAGCCTATATAGTTCCCTTCGCCATTATTCCTCGGACAATTCACCCATTAGTAGGCTGGACATTGTATTTCCTTGGCACCATTGCTCTTTCCTCTATAGCAGTTAACTCATTTCTGCTGCCTGCCATTCCGGTTTTCGTTCCTTTGGTTGGGATTTTTGGATCCCTTCTGGTCATGGCATGTCCTTGGTACCCTAATGGAGTTGTAAGAGCTTTAGCTGTTTTCGGCTATGCGTTTTGTTATGCACCTATTGCTTGGGGTTCGATGGTTAAGCTCGGGGCACGTCTTCAAGTCTCACTTGAAAGGGAACAATTTTTCCCAAAATTGGCTGAATCTTCACCACCTTCCGGCTTTAACAAGTTGTATTGAGACTTACCATGCTATAATGTAAGGAGACAAGGAATTTAACAAGATTCATTTTTTCTTTTCGTTGTCAATACAATATTTTGTAATTTAATTCATTTCTTTGCCTAAATTGTTTGATATACTATACAATTTTAAGGATTGAGCATTTAAAACCTCATAAACTTTCCCTATTTTCTTTTTTCTTTTTTAAATAATTTGACATATGAATTTAATATTGAAATGGGCTTGGAAACTTGGAAAAACATATTCTGAAATCTAATAGTTCCTAAAAATGTTATTTTTAACGGTTTGATATAAAAAAAAAATTTTGTTGACTTAACTAGGGATGACAATGGAACAAAGTGGGAGTGAATATCACAACATCTATTTTTACTTTATTAGTGGATTGATTTACTCCATCATCTGTCCCACTCTATAATGAAAATTGAATTTTCAATACTACTATTTTCTCTATGGACATTGGATATATTCATCATCAGGTATTCCTTTCACTCCATCTAGTATTTCATACTTATATTTTTTTTCAAATAATAAAGTCTACATTTCAAGAGAAAAGATATTTTTGAAACGTGTCCAAACATAAAACAATAAAAAATAAAATATATATTACAAGAGATGTTATCATATAATTACCATATTATCTTTTAAAAATTAAATATTTAAAAATAAAAATAGTAATTTTAATTTGTAAGATGGGGCATAGTGAAACATGCAAATGCCACCACTGCTTTATACCTACCTTTCAAACAAAAAAGATTTAACTCTGCCCCATTTAACCTCCACTATTAAAAAAATACCTTCTCTTACTTGAAATGAATTGATTCAAAATCTATAAAACGCTTCGTATTTTATCTATCTCTATACTCAACAAAGCCCATATAACACACCCATGGGCCATGTTCATCAATCATCGTGATCAATACGTAGTAAAAGTCGAAGCGAGCAATGTGATCCGCAAAGGTCAATTTTACATGGCCATGTTTTGAGGGCAAAGCTGTCGTGACATGGAAATGGAATGTCTTGCAATCATAATCTCACAACCCTGAACCAGAACGTTAAAAGGGGTTAACTTAACTAGCATCTTTAGATGATAAAAAAAAAAAAAAAGGCATCTTTTGAGGGGTTCTAAGCCTATAATCAAGCCAATCAACACCATTATCATCATAATCAATGACTTTTGATATTGCAACTTTTTTACCTTTTTAGTGATAATTTAGTTTATTTCGTCATAAAATGAGGAAATTATATAATAAAAACATATATGTCCCTAGAGTCAGGGCTGTTTTGTCCCTAGGCCTAATTGGGAGAAAAGATTTTGTAGTCTCAACGTTCGAAAAAACCAAGTGGACCCCATTTAGGAACCATTTTTTTTTTAAATGTTATTTTAAGTATTGTGCCATGCCTGGACCATCATTCTTCATGCACGCCGACGCCACCGGACAGCTAACGCTGGTCAAAAGGTGACCGTTCCCTGTTAATTTGTTTTTGTTTTTTGGATTAACGGTGAAAGATTAAGCCTAATTCTTCATTATCCATGGTTAGGATTGGGCCAAAATTATTATTTGCTAACTTACCACTGATATGTATATATTGCAATTATCAGAATCAAATCGATTGATTTTTAATAAAAATGGTACCTAACAATCTTAGACAAAATGACATTTTTTTTATTTTATTAGCGGTATCCTTAACCTAATTTAAAAAAATATATATTATTTGTATTGAGAATGGCATATTAAAATAATAATTGATAATTATTATTTTTTAATGCATTAAATAAAATTATTATTCTTAACATTCTTATTAATAAAACCCTACATATTTTTTATCATGTTCATTAATTATACGTAAATACAATTAAAATATTTAAAAAGTATAGCAATCTTCGATTTTTTTTCTAATGAGCAAACATTAATAACCATTAAAGTTTTCGAATTTAATTAAAATAGTCCATAAAACACCACATCTATAGGAAGAAGCTAAGTTGGAGATGACCCAAAAAAAATCAGAAACAAATTCTAAGATTTATATTCGTTGGTATAGGTATCCAATCAACCTGTAGATATAATGCAAAGCCAAAGGATACGGCCCCCACATCGAGACTTGCGTATAATGCAGCCAAGAGGTACCTTAAAGGCTAGCCTATTATAGCGTATAACTGAAACTGAGCTAGCTCCAAACATAATCCTTGTTTGCGAGGCAACAAAAAAAAATGACCGTTGCAAACGCCCAAAATTTATTCTCTACTATAAACAGAATTATTAATAGATTAATAAATATAGATTCTTCAAGTTAATCCCAGATGATAAATATGTCTCTATATAAGTTGCTGAGCTCAAATCATCAACCCCAGAAAAGAAAAAAAATCCCACATTGAAACATTCTTTACATTTGTATCTCTCTCTCTCTCTCTCTCTCTCTCTCTCTTCATCATTTCTATTCTCTGACCACTTAACTGTTTTAATGGAGTCTTTTACTGGCTTCTCTTTCTTCTACTTCTGTTTTGTCTTCGTTTTAGCTTCTTTCTTCTGTCCCGCGCCGCCATTATCTGTAGCAACAAGCTCCGTCGTCAATGCAACTGCTGGAAGTAGTACAACTAACTCAACAAGGCACCACCATGAGTGGATTGGACCCATCGGTCATCGGCTGATTACCGTCGACATTAATGGGTTGGGTCATTTCCGGTCGGTCCAAGATGCCGTTGACGCAGTCGCGGAGAATAATAGAATGAATGTTCTAATTCGAATCAGCGCTGGATATTACATGTAATACTTTTAATATTTATTTTCCCTGGATTATCTTTATAGCCTTTTTAAGAGCCAATAAAGCATCAATATATGCTCAAAAAAAAAATGAAGGAAAATATTCTTGGAAAATGCTAAACCTAAACGTTGTAAACAATGTCTTCGCTTTCGGAATGGCTTTCTAATAGAACGACATAAATCTTTCTGAATCATGATGGCGTTGCAGAGAGAAAGTTGTGGTGCCAGCGACAAAGCCATACATTACGATGCAGGGCGCGGGAAGAGACGTGACGTTCATCGAGTGGCACGATCGAGCTTGTGATCTTGGGGCCAACGGCCAACAGTTGCGTACTTATCAAACTGCTTCTGTCACTGTGTACGCTAATTATTTCTCTGCTAGAAATATCAGCTTCAAGGTAAACATATATATATATATATATATATATATATATCACCCAACAGCTAATAAGATACTACTTCATTCCTTCAAATAATTTCCTATCACATTAATAATTAAGAGTGAAAGTGCTCTGAAAACAATAAAAAAAATATATATTATATATATGTGCCCTATATTTCTTTTAATGCTGCATGTGACTTTATTTTGGCGGTAATATAAATATAGTTGAGTTCATTGAATTACCATACCAACCATTTCGATTAATCACGAAAATAATGTTAATGTTATTATGTGCAGAATACAGCACCGGCACCGATGCCAGGAATGCAAGGGTGGCAAGCAGTGGCGTTTCGGATATCGGGCGACAAGGCTTATTTCTCCGGCTGTGGATTCTACGGTGCACAAGACACTCTTTGTGATGATGCTGGTCGTCATTACTTCAAAGAATGTTACATTGAAGGATCAATCGACTTCATTTTTGGAAACGGCCGGTCCATGTACAAAGTAAGAACTACATACATATATATTATTTTGCTTTGTTTTGTTAATTTTTTAAACATCCTAATCTACACTATAACAATCTATATATCCTCTACAAAACAAAGATAAAAGGTTTGTTCTCGTGACTTGCGATAGAGATTTGAAAAAATGGGGATGGATTCAAATGAATAAAATGTGCAACATATGCAAGTTGATAAAGGAAAAGGACGTTGCATTATTCTATAGCAAAGTCTGACTCTCTTGTCCATTAAAGCTAAAAAAGGAAGGGAGCTTTTCTCTTATCAACAGATCCTTTTGTCTGTCAGAAACTAAGTGGTACCCAACTTGTCAAAAAGATAACAGAGAAATACTTAAGTAAACAATCATAAAAGTTGCAGCCTTTTTTTTTCTTTTTTGCCTACTTGGGTGCCCGATTTACATATTTTTGCCATCAAGAACCATAAACTATGGATCAAACTGTAGAGCCTGAATCAAAATGGTGGGACTTAGGCTAATTTATTTACGTATCACATCTGCTAGATTTAATATTTGAAACTCAAAATCTACTATCCCTCCTTGTATTTTCAGACTCTAACCTGTTTTGTATTAAAAAATAATGGGGTTTGAGATTGTTTCGACCTTTTCCCTCGTTTGGTTCTTTGAAACCTCTTGCTTCATGACAATATAATTAGAGCGTTAAGCATTAGTATGTTCGATCCAGCTTTGGCAATGGCATTAACTTCTTGCAATTCAGAAACTTCTTTCATAAGCATGGTACAACATCTCTTTCTTACTTCAGCCGTCTTCATCGAATCAAAACCAACAGCATAATCTGTTTGGGGCTTCCCTTTTCATTTTTTTTCTTCTTTAAAATTTTGCCCCAATTAGTATTTTAGTACAGTAGATTTTATATATGTTCACTCACGGTGTGGTTGCTTTGTTGTTCAGAACTGTGAACTGCACTCCATAGCCACAAGATTCGGATCCATTGCGGCCCACGACAGGAGGTCACCCGACGAGAAGACAGGCTTTACTTTTGTTAATTGCTCGGTGACAGGCACTGGTCCACTTTATGTGGGCCGAGCCATGGGTCAATACTCGAGGATTGTTTATGCTTACACTTACTTTGATGACCTGGTGGCGCACGGTGGTTGGGACGACTGGGACCATGTCAGCAACAAAAATAAGTATGCTCTTAGTTCCTTCATTTCATTCCCTCACCTTTCCACCTACTTATTCTTTTAATTACTTTTACCCTTCTCTTTTTCCACATGCTAATCTTACCAAGTCAAATATGAATTTGCAGTTGCTCAAATTATTCATGCTACAATATTTTTATTTAATATTTTCTATAAATGTATCAATCCTTGCTGTTTTCATAATTGAATTTGATGTTAGTGGAACTACACCTTTTTATAGTCAAAGTTAGACGATCGATGACATGATGACAATCATCGAAATTTTCAGAATCAAGATAGTTGTCTTATTTTCAAATTTTCAGTTAGTAGGACCCAAATGACAGAGCTCAGGATTTGGTTCTGATTAGTCAAAAGTAATGATTTATGGTACTTCAAAATTTTAATTTTTTATAAATATTTATATTTAATGCATACACGTAATATACATTTGAATATAAATATAAATACATTTAACATCTTAAATTCAAGTAAAATCTTATAATCAAGAGGACATAAAAGATATAGAGGAAATCAAAAAGCTACTACCAAGATGATTGATAGCCTATTTCATCGCCTAGGTAGACATAAAAGGAGAAATGATTGAATTTTTTATAAAATTGAGACAAATTGGCCAATGGCCTTATTATTGTTCCCTTTTGCAGGACCGTGTTTTTTGGTGTTTACAAGTGCTGGGGTCCTGGAGCAGAAGCTGTTCGTGGAGTGTCATGGGCGAGGGAACTAGATTTCTATGAAGCGCATCCCTTTCTAGTCAAAAGTTTTGTCAATGGCCGACACTGGATTGCACCCTGGGACTCTTAGTCCAAGACAAACAGCAACATAGAACATACTCCATATACCATAAATCCAATTCTTTCTTCGCAAGTTTTATTGATTCAATTCAACCTGCATATTGTAATGACAACAATGTTCTTTCATTCAATTGATTCTTCAAGATCTAATACATTTTTTTCCTGATAAATACTTGGTCATGTAAAGGCAAGAATTTTTGGTTCCCTCTCATACAACAATTGCAGTGGTTCGATTTCCATTCAAAAGCAAATTCAAGTTTAACGACATTGTGCTTCATAAGATTGGCTCATATCCGAAAATAAAATGTTTTTTAAGGTAACCCTTTTGAAAGAAACCAATATTTTTAAAAGAACCGTCAAGCAAATTGCACACTGAACATTAGTCATTACACTCATAAACATCTTTACCCATAACCAATATATAAGCTTTACAAGAAACTAGGATCAAAATATTGAGCATGTAATTTATTGAAGATCAAATAACTTAGTAGTTAAAAGGAAAGCTACGTTATTTCCCTGAAACGTTAAAAGAATATGTATTATACAGCAGGAAGCATAGTCTGGAACAGGATATTGCCTCACATTATACAACAGTTTTGCTGTGAGTCAAGCGTCTCCGGGGATCTGCAAGAGTAGACATGTTTGTTAGCTAAGAATACAAGGAAAATGATCCTTTTGTCAAATCCAAAAGCAGAAAAAGTTCATCCAACGTAAAGAAAGGAAACTAAAATCCTCATTTAAGACATCTATTGCATTGCTTTGATGAATAATATGTCAGTCAAGTTAATTTGGAGCAGTGAAAATCCTCAAGTATTGCTGCAGTGTCAGGGAAGTAAAATCAAGGACTGACCACTTTTTTGCTTGGAGACTCAAACTAAAACCTAATAGGCCATTCTATCCCAGCAACATCTAACCTTCGGCCCACAGAGCTATCACCCTCATCCCAAATATTCAGAAGATCAACCATTCCCATAATTATTGAACCAAACAATTGATTCATGATTTGAATTACTGTATGACGATCCTCTAGAAACGACTTTCATAGGTCATTTTGTCCAGCCAAATGGCCTGTCATCAAAAATTAACATAAAAGGAATAGGGCAACAATAATTTTCAGACAACATGAAATGCAGGCTAGCTGGTTGGATGAAAACCAGAACGTTGAAAATGAATGGTCGGTTTACATTGCTGCAAAAGAAAGAGCACTTACAGCTGGCCAAGACTGGATAAATCAAACTCAGGAGCAAGCTCTTGCACAATATCATTTGGTGGCTGACCACATTCTTGCATTTTTTGCATGAGGTCAACAATTCTGGTGAAGTTATTAGGATCATTTTCATAAACTCCATTAAGCTCCTTTATCAGTTCATACTGGTGGGAATAACGTTCATATTCTTCTTCGCTCAAACTGGCTTTATGTTCTTCTAACCACTGTGGGTATCTTTCTCCAATTTCCTTCATGGGTTCATGAAGAATCTCCTTAGATAAAAGTTGCTGCATCATAGTCTCCACAATGGATTCCATGTCCTGGTCAAAATAGAGGAATAATTGCATACTTATTCCCAAGCACATGCTACTAATTAAACCCAAAAACCTAAATAGTTGACTACATTGGCTCCGACTATAACTAACATATTAGAAGATACGATACGTGTATGAATAAATGCATGCTCTACATTGTTTCTATATGTCTATGTGTATGTATGTGCATGTCCATCAGTCCATGAAACAATAAATACAAGAATATGCAACTTACAATCCTATTACCTAGATGATTCAATTGGATATATAACTCAACAAATTTGAAAGTTTCAGATGCAACTGACATAAGACATGTCAACCAATAAAAACCTATCTAATTTGAGCATATACAACATGCCAGGTTTGCCGATCATAAGAATGATGCATGCTAAAACACAATGACATTCTGCTTAAAGCCAACCTTTTATTGCTTCTCCCAATGCATCCTCCCTTGAAACAAAGGGACAACCATTTATACACCCAAAGTCCTTGGACTGAATCTCATGTAATATGTATCAACACATGTTCCCTTTCCTTTCAGGGAATGTTTTAGGTGGGTGGGAACTGGGAGGTGGGTTCAGAAGGGGCTGGTGGAGGTTCCTGATAAAGGAGAATGCCCGCGTCTCCAAACTTAGTTCACACCTCTTTCAAAGGAACCCCCTCAGCCCACCGCCACCACCTTTGCCAACCCCAAAAAAGGAAAGGCTAACATACTGCTTAATTATCAACTCACAATTCAAAAACAGAACACAGAGTTGACAATTCAATATTCAAGCCAGTAACTCCCACTCAATTAATTGGATAAAATGCTACAAGTTCTTTTTCTTTTTTTTTTCCCCAAAAAATTTTGGAATAGAGTCTCCTAATATGTTATATTAAGAGTCAAATTCCAACTTAAGGATCGACAAACAACTGCTTTACTTCTAAATTTTAAAGCAAATGAGCCAAAACTACAATTACAACAAAAATCAAACTTAATTATGTCAAATTCCAGAATGAGAAACCATGAGAGCAAACAATCATAAGAGAGATAAATAAACCCTTAAAAGGAACATGAAAAAATTCAAGCAAATATACCTGAGACCCAGCAAGCTCCTCAAACTGCTTGACCCAATCCTCCACCATTGCATCCTTCCCAAAATCATCTGCGCCAGGTTTCGACATTGATTCCAATCCTTTTACAGTCTCTCTGGTCTGTTCTCTTAGTTTATCAAGAGCCTCTGTCACATGGGACTCCCTTAAATCCTTTTGCTTTCCCTTTTTCTTGCCCTTCAAGTCGGGTAATCCCATTCCTAATCCTTGAACCCCAGTTGGTAAAGAACCAGATTCCTGCTTCTTTTCTTCACCATCTCCTCCTCCTCCCCTATTCACCAAATATAAAGCTAAGTAGTTGGAAGAAATTGTAACAAAAACTCAACCTAGGCAAAGCACAGAGTAATATCCACGATATCTAATCATATATCTAATTTTTGAGGGAAAAAGAAGGAATTTTAGCTTGGGGGCAAAATTTTGGACCTAAAACAAAAAAGAGGTATTGAGAAACAAAACATGAAAATGTACAAGGACAGAAAACAAAAAGAAGGCACCTTTGAGGAGGAGGAGTAAGGTTTAGATTCTGGAAATCATCCAACGCACCTGAAAAAAATAAAATAAAATTTAAGAGGTTTAAGAAACAGAAGAAAATTAAGGGAAGAAAATAAAAGAAAGATATTAGACAGAGAACATACTATCAAGAAGTTGGTCTAAATCATCAGAGTTGTCTGCCATTTTTGCCATCTGAAGCTTCTAATCCTCTGTTTCTCTATATATCGGAATCGTCAAAGTAGTGACTTTTTTTTTTTTTTTTAGGGAATTTGGGCTGAGCTGAATTGGAAATAGGAATAGAAGGCAGTGCAACTGACATGGGTTTTGTCATTTTAGGACACGATTACGATCTAACGGTTCAGATTGCTTGAAGAGGTTGATTATTTTTGACAGATGATGTCTTCACAGGCTGGAGTTTGGACTTCGCGTTGCTTATTCATTTTATTTTATTAGTTTATTTATTCTATCAATCAAAAAAAAAAAAAAACGCAAGTAAATTCTGAAGTACATATAATTCGAACATCCGCAAATAGCAATCAATATATATAATTTTAGGACCTTGCAACTTATGGGACTTTGATTTTAAGTTGAAATAAAGGTTTTTGGGTTTATATAGACAAACTCCAACATTCTTTTAAGGCAACAAGAAATAACTATCTTTTAAAGTGATCGCTATAAAATTTTGAGTGGATTTTCTTTTAAAAGATTACTTTATTCTGGAGGTTCAAATTTGATGTCATTACGAAAACCTCTGCTGCAGGTTGTGAACCTAGTGGGCAATTCTTGGGGCAATGTTAGGCTGCTGAAATCCCGCATTCTCAGGCTTGGCTGTAGGTTTCTTCATATTCTGTTTTTGTATCCCAGGTTTGACAGCAATCTTTTCCTCTTTAGTTTTCTGCGGGTTCTTTTTATGCCTCTTTCTATTCTTGCTGTGGTTGCTTAAGGATTTCCAAACTGGTGCACTCAACCCTGCAAATCTTACAACATGCAGCCTGGTGGTGGGCCAGCTTGAAGGAGCCTTATGCCTCAGGACTCAGAAGGCACTGTAGTTTGAGCTGTTTCTTTATGTAAAACAGACGAGGGTTCTGCTTCATCTATAGATTTTAAGTTCTCACTGGCTGTGAGGCTGAGGATGATGCCCCATGCTGTTTGAAGCATCGAAGACCAGGTTTGGCCTCATCATTTCCAGTCCCATGGTCACCTGTCTTGGGAAAGTGCTGGGCTGGACGTTATATCCCCTGCCATGACCTCTGTAGGAACTATGCCTCTTCTAACACCATTATACGGAGAATTCGATACTCACTAACCTGCAAAACAGGCTCTAATGGTTTTCAAGAACATCAAGTATCCGAGAAGCCAATGCTCATCACATGTTATACTTTTCATATTGTTGAAAGAACAGATATAGAACTTTCTCTTTCAATAACATATTGTTGAGAGGACACATGTTAATATATTCTTCAACAAACGAACAAATGACTGTAGAATTGTGCCTGCTCAGGGTTTTGTCGCTTTTTAGTTTAAAAAATAAAAAGACAAAAAACCCAGCTCCTTGAATTCTGGGACATACAGATGGAACCTAATAATACAACTAAATAAGCAAGAATTTCAAACTACAATGCCAGAAATGGGCTTAGCCAAAAACAGAACATGTTTTTGCTTCCACTGTTTCGGAAACAGCTCTGGTCCATGTTGCCGTTTTGTCGTACACTTAAAGATGCAGGAACAGGAATATCAATGAGTAGTATTGTGGTTGGTTGCAGGAACAAACCTTTGATATTTCCATCTTGACAACTCTTGGCTCAAGTCTCCAGCCCATGTAGCTCAATCCCCAGAACTACCATTCGTTCGACCAGGCATTCCCAAAACCTCCCCTCAAGGTCTGATTTCAGCCTTTACTGGGAGGATTTAATGCACTACCAAAGTTGCTTCCTGAGGCTGTTCATTGCGAGTGCAATGAAACCTTTGCATAGTCATTGATAATACCGGCAGAGGAGATTGATAAGATTCATTGGCAGCGGATTTGGTAAGATAATTACAAGTGGCATTTCCTCCTTGTGCCTTCTCTGCTACTGCTTCCACCGTTTGTTCACTCGTTGATGCAGGCGTGGGAATAAAAAACTTTGCATTTGCAGCCACTGCAGGTTTAACAGATGGAACAGTCGGTGACTGAAATAAATTTGCTTGGCCACCAGCACCTTCGTTGAAAGTGTCCACATACCTGTCAAGAGTTCGTAGTACCATAGACAAGGTAAAACAAATGAAAAATATAATTATTCTCTTGGTTTCTGAAGTAATACAACAAAGATACATTCCAAACAAAAAAAAAAAATTTTAATTTTACTAATGACAGTGATCTGGGAAATCTTATATGCTTATGAATTCTCAGAAGCATCCATGGTCATTTAAATAATTAATTCTTAGCTAGTTATCGCCAAAGTCTGATAAAATCCTATATTTTCCACCTTGTCTTACTTTCAAGATTCTTTCCTTTTTATCCTTTTTTCTACCAAGTTTGTTCCATGGCATCATTCAAACGCAAGAGTGGGAATTACGACAACTTCAGAAGTACCTTGCTCGAACACCCATTCATCCACGAGCTGAGAATTGACTGGAGCTGCTAGGAAAAGGTGGAATCCCAGAGGCATGTTCTATTGGGGTTGGGTTTCTGAATGTTGGGCTCCAATTAGGGGGAGACCCCTCACTCTTCAATGCAGACTTCATAGTCAGACATTCCATTCTGGAATGCTGCAGTGGTTGGAGGTGGTGCAAGGCAGTTTCTTCAGATGCAGGTTCAGCACCTTCCTCCACCCATTTCTTAAGTTTTTCATCATAGTAGAATTTATCTTTTCACCATAGTAGAATTTATCTTTTCACCCAGCATTGCCTTCAGATAACAATGTAAATTAATTTAAATCAAACAATTTATACATTAAGAGCGATTATCTATGCTTCTTCAACAGAAAACTACGAAAAACCACTGCAATATCAAAATAATAACAATAAGAACAAGGAACTACCCGTTTTTCTGGGCGTGGCCTTAAGACTAACTCCACGGTCTTCTGAAAGAGCTGTGAGGCAAAACCAAAACGAGCAAAGTGAGATGTCTCTACTGACACTTTGCCTTGTGCAGTGGATATTCCTGCTTCCTTCAATGAATCAAACTGATAACATCCAATATCAGTAGACCTCATTAACTTTATTCAAGGAAAGATGCAGAAGCATTTAGCAGTGAATATAGTTTCGTCAAGTGAAGTTAAATGAGAACTCGTCTTGAAGTTCTGCCAAAGTCTGGCTCTAAAACACTTCTACTATGTATTGCCATTTTTCCATCGGTCCCCCTGCCTGCCCAATCACTCACAGCCCCCAATGAAGCAGAGGACAACAAAGATGACAGAGCCATTGTTGATTGGCTAGCTGATACTCTTGATCCAGTTTGTTGGTGGAAATGATCATTACCTTGAGAAGTTCCATTTGATGCTGATGAAGAAGGTGGCAGTAGACCCCCCACAACACGATGAGTAGTGCTATCAAAAAGTTTTAGTAATTTACCAACACAATGAGCAAATTTTGCAGCATATCCCCCCGGCAAGATGGAAGCAAGTCTGCTATTATCAGAGAAAACATTGATGAGAAGCCAAACTAAGATGCTAAGAGGACCTGTTGATAGATTCTTATCCTGTCCTCAAGAGATAAAACAGACTGTTTCCAAGTTTCTACCTCAGGTGCTCAACTAGTTTTGAGAGATTTTAATACGGCTTGACAATACCTGAACTAGCCTTGTGATGTTAACAAAATTGAAGGTAAAATATGTTCAGGAATCAAACACAAACAACTTAAATATGCTTACTTCAATGAATCTGAAATTCCGACTTCAGCCAGCATGTGTCAATATATAAGCTTGTATGACTGACATGGTAGAAGGATAAACTAAGAGTTTCCAAGTACCTTCGAATATTCATATAGTTCAGTCCTCTGAGAAGAAAGCAGATAAGATTAAAGGCATAATTGACAGGGAATCATCTTAAAAAATTATACATTCTGTACAAAAGAATCTTGAAGATCCATGCTGAGAGTCAGGCATCATACACAACCAATTAAAAAATAGATGGATTTACCAATGAAATAACAAATTACATAAATTTCATGAGTGATTATATACAAATATATGTGTGTGTGTGTGTGTATGCATGCGTCTGTATATATACACATATATAGAGAAAGTGAGATGCTGAGAGTGCACACCACATTTCCTATTTAGGTTTCAACCTAATAAATTTTGCTTGAAGATTGAATTTTCATTACATTTTCCCTTGCTAAGAAAAAGCCCTCAACTACACACGTAAATCAATCACAAAGATAAGTGCCTAAACTCTGGTAAACATATCAAAGTTGCCAACACCATGATTGATAAATAGTTTTTGAGACTTCTATAAACTAAACAATAATGACACGATGATTAAGGGTCAGATAAATTTGAAGAGCACCTGGATAGCCTCTGGACTAGCACGGGTTCGGAGAAGCATACAGTGTTCTGCTCCAATTAGACAAAGTCTAGCACTATCTGAATATGACCCAAAGCTCGCTTCCACAGCTAAATAACAAATGTGCGCTGCAGTTATCTGAATTAAAACTCCCTAATAGGAGCCATGGTTATAAACATTAAGGATAGGAAATAACCAAGAGTGTGCTATCAAAAAGGGAGAAAAAGAAGCCTGAGTAAAAGATAATGTACCTCGCTTCTTTCCTTCCATAGGCAATCTCCAAGATGAATAATTACAATCTCGTCATCTTTCATTCTGTTTGCAGTTATTATGGCCAAATTCTACTCCCAATCATCAAGCATGCAATATGCAATTATCCCCTAACTGCCTACCAAGAAAAAGCAGGGGAATTCAGCTCTTATGGCAAAATTATTCCTATTAAAGTAAATTCAAACATTTCTACATCGAATGAGAAATGAAAATAACAGGGGCAGATGGGCAGTAGCTGAATGAAGCACAAATTCTCCACAACTAACGTTTTCCTCCTGCGAAAAATATAGCAAGAACATTCCAAATATAACTTCATAGAATAGAAGCATCAAAAGTATCCAAAATACAATCCCTTTAATCTATGCTGTTTTTCTCATGGGTAGCCACTTCACCATGCTGGCATATTTTTTTTCCTAAATCTCTTGACAAAGAATCCACAATTACCAGAGAAAATGATCAGACCAAATTAGTTGTCTTAATACAAAAACCCTTTTCGGGGTATTTTTCTTTCTTCCTCATAAATAACCGTAAGTATCAAACTCCATGCATCAATACATCACCTTTGCATGCTGTTGAGACATATCCACGCTATCAACTGTGGTGCCTGCGGAAAAAACTTCTGCTGGTTTAGTGATTGCTGCTTCCGGAGTATCAATCTCCTATCAATGGATATATGTCAATAAGAATGAAATACAATACAACAGGACCAAAAAAAAAAAAAAGCAGAGAAGAAGAACAACAGTCATTTTAATTTGTTGAATCTGTAAAAAAAAAAAAAAAAAACCTCAGAAAATCAGTTATTTCTTCAGCTGTATGGTAGAAAGCATAGGACAAATCAGATTGAGAAATCACATGACAAGCATCTTCACAATATGAAAACTTTTAACGAAACAGAAAACTCATGGTTACGGAAAAAATTAGTTAAAATTACAATAAAATTATTTACCTTCCATAGAGTGTCAGCATCAAAAGGAGACTGTAGTTTTCCATAATTCTGGCAAGCTGATTTAAGCAATAAAAGAAGCCACGTCAAATCTTCACCTTTTCTATAGTCCATGTCAGGCGATTCACAGCTGGCAATTTGTCATCAATCCACTTGTTCAACTCCATACTGCCTACATCTCCACCAACCAATAGACCAGGGAAGGATTGTTGGCACAGAGTACGAAAATAATCACAAGCTGTTGGTACAGCACCAGAAACATTTGTGTTTGCATTAGAAACTTCCAACAAATTGAGAACGGAGATATAAACACCTACAAAATTCTTCAAACAAACACAACCATACAACATTAGCATTTTGAAAAACAAACATCATAGCAAGAGCATTTCATATTTGGCATTTAAAACTCAATAAGGTTTCCCTTGCTACAAAACCATGCTTTAAAGCTTGAATAAAGGAAAAAAAATGTTTTTATTTACAAACACACACTCATTGAGTAGTCTAACCTGGGTACCAAATAATGAATTTTGCAGAGGACAACTATCTTTCATTACTATGAGTTTTCCACTAAACCCACAAGTAACAAGCACATGTGGAGGACGTCCAGCAGATGATCTCCCAGTGTTGGAAGCATAAGGAAACTGCTGGCTACGCTGAAGCGGCTGCTGAGCAACATTTACAGACTTCTGGCTTCCATAGAAATCATATGAGAAATTCATTTGCTCGTTTTGCTTTAAATTTTTCTGATTAAACTGGTGGTTGAAGTTTTCACTAGGAACAAAGCTTCTTAACCCAATAACCCCATTGGCCTCAGTATGAACCTGATTAGCATTATTGAGTGACTGAACTTCCTGCAGACAATTATGAGATGACTTCAAGTGACTTAGATGGTTGTTCACGGACATATTTGAACCAAAAGATGCATCCAATTGTTTGTGCCCAGCAAAGCTTGAAACTGCCTCAGTTTTGGCGACATACCCTGGTTGCCACATATTAAAAACCTACCTATTATGATTACCATAGGTGTCACCCCAATTGCCATGTTCACCAGGGCTTCCAATGCCTTCTGACACATAATTGTCGCCTCGTCCATATTCACCGTACAGAGTAGAACTGTTACTTCGAGATTTCCATCCATTGGAAGCAAATCCATTTTGATTTGGCTGATCATGACCTTGAACCATTGACTGAATAGAGGCATTATAGCTATCCAGTGCCCACCATTCTTGAGAAATTATGTCATAATACCAACCAGGGTATTGAGGGTCAAAAAACATCTGTTCTGGATACCCATTATTCACTTGTGAAACCTGATTCCAATTTGCCAAACCCTCAATGGCACTATTGTCCACAGTTGGCATAACTGACTGAACTGTCTGCTGCAAAAAAGAAACCCTATCTTTCAAATTGGTGCCGGTGCCATCAGCGCCTGGACTCTCATAACTCCCTTTAAGTTTCCCTTCATAACCATCCACCTGATACCGCTGCCCTGTATTGCGTCATACTTCCATCCGGGATACATATTCTCCCAATATTGACTGCTATTTAAACCTGCTCGTTTCCGTTATCTGCGGCAGAAGCTCCCTTAAATTGGCCACCATCGTGATACTGCCCGTAACTACTTACCGAATTATGATCTGATACACTGGTTTTCATATTTTCATCCACTTTGCCAGAAAAATCCCCTGCGGAGTTCTCCCCTAAATCATTGAAAAAATTGGAATATGAACCGAACCCATGCCCCCAATTACCGTTAGATTCCGCATAAAACGAATTCCACCCTACTTCCTTAACCCCAGAATTCATAGATCCACTATTCTCACTTAAATTCATATCAAATCCAACCTCTGGCTCCTTCCCTTCTTCATCGTAATTATTCGACTTTATCACGCCATTTTCAAATCGTAATGAATCATGCTTGCGCATTGGCAGCTGCTGGACCTGCATCCACGAGATCTTTTAACTTTTCACCAGTACTGTCAGCCTCGCCTCTGGAATCTCCGCTGATAGTTAAAATGGCGAAGGCTCTGGCGTCATCGGATTCATTAACCTCCGTGAATGCAGGGACGCTGGCAGCCATATTATAACCATCATCATCATTAACTAACTTGTCGAAGAAATTTTCATCTGTGTGATCCTCCGGCTGGAATGGAGGATTGGAAGCCATCGACCAAATGAAATAAATAAATAAATATATATATATATATATATATATATATCTAATAACCAGAAAAATGCTTCACCATAATTTACTCTCGAAAATTCCACGAAAAGTAAATTAAGAAAGACCTACGGAATTCGAGCTAAAACGGTTACGTGGACATCAAGTACAATCCTTAAACGCCCGAATCAGATGAAATACAGGAACCGAACGAACAAGATCTAGGGTTTTTTGATATCTCTGAAATCCTAAGACCATAAATTCAAGTGCAAATTCGTCTACAAAAATAACAAATTGAGGCAAAAAAACTTAAACGCTTTAAATTGAAAAGAATAAGAGAAATCTAGTAGGCAAATAAATGCCAAGTAGAAACAAAAAATTCTTACAAATTCAGGTGAAATTTTGCGGACACGTAAAATTAGAAGCCACAGAGAGAGAGAGAGTTCGATTTCGCGCCAACAACCCACCAAGAGAGAAAGAGCGAAGGATGTTCGTAATTGTTGGTTTAGGAGTATTTTACTTGTAATATTTTTAATATTATATTATAATTATTTAATTATAATTAAAAATTACGTAAAAATTTATTATTCGTAAATATAAATTTTATATTTTTTTAGATTTATATAATATTAAATATTGATTAATTAATTATAATATACTTAGTGTAAATTATATGTTTTGGTTACTTTAATTGTAGTATTCTTTTCATTTATTATTGAGAAATGTTAATCAGTCTATAACAATTAAAATGACGTTTATAAAAAAATATATAATTGATATATTCTTTTTTAATTTAATAAAATAAAATATTAAACATAATTTTTTAAATAATAATTAAATAATATTTTATTAGTGCTTATAAGCATCTATAAGTAAAACTTTATTATTTTTCGTATTATTCATGATTTTTGAGTTTTTTTGTATTAATAATACTTTTATTGTCACATATCAATCTATATAATAAAATTAACTTTTATTATTAAATATGTCATTAATGATATTTTAAATAATTCAACATTTCTTTTATAAGTTTACTATTGTTATAATTAAGATATTTTGATAATTAAAATTAATTAATGAATAAGATTAATTTGATGACATTTATTGAAAATATACATATACTTCAGTTTAATATATAAAATTAATTAATTAATCATTAATATCACTTAAAAGCATATAAGTTAAGTAATGAGATTAAGAATAAATTTTAAAAAGATGAGTTTTATATTTATAATTGTAAAATTCATTCACTTACATTTAATGAATAAAATTTGTAATTATTATAATTAACATGATGATTATATTTGCACGTAACTCAATAAATTGGATTAAAAATAAATTTAAATAATATGAATGTTATTTAATTAATTTAATAATGTAATTTGATTATTAATCCTATAACGTTAACTACTTATTAAAATTAATTTATTAATAATAATAGTCATTAATAATAGTATTTTACACATAACGCAAGAGTTATATTGAAAAAAAATTAAGTAACATGAATTCAGCAATATTTTGTTATGTATCATTTAAATTTATCTTTAATGATATAAATTTTAACTAATCTTTAAAATGTGATTTCATTAATAATAATAATAATAATAATAATATGATTTAAAATATAGAATATATACAAATTTATGCAACTCACAGATACCTAGCCAGAAACTATTTTTGTATTTGTTGTTATTAATGATTATTTATTTATTATTAAGAATAAATTTTAAATTGAAAAAAAATCATAATAATTATAATGAAGTACATTGTTTTTTAATCCCAGATGAGACATAAGAAATAGTAAGACAGTGTAATATTTATATGAACATTTTTCTTTGTATATGAAAATGTGATTTCAAAGTGGTAAATAGTATATCTTTCACACATTGTAAATTTTTTTTAATTAAAAATTATCATATATTTTATTTTTTAAATATATTTTTAAACTATATATTTTTTAGTTATTTTTTTAAAATTTAAAACTCAATTAACAATAAATAATATAATTTTTAAAAGTTAGTCTTACAAATTTAAATCAAATTCACATTTGATAGAATTTAAACTTGAAATCCTAAATTTTAAAATTGATTGAGAAGAAAATTAATGTTCTAGGAGAAAAGGCTGCACTTTCAAACCTACTGAAACTCAAATCATTCTCCTTGGACCTTGATAGAATAATAGTAAGTCTTAAATGAATGGGAAAAAAAAAAGAAAAAAAGGGCAAAGATATGGAAAGCACTGACACAATGTAGATCTCTTGTTGTGGAACCGGCCCTTTTGGGAAGTAAGACAAGACAAGACAACTCTGCAAAAAAAGAAAAAGGCCAGCTAAGTGAACTGTCCGGCGTTGGTACCTTTTGGGTTTCGCCTGCATTTTATCCACCTGTCAGCTGCTAAAATCAGGAACCAAATCGACTCCGAAATCAATCTGCTTTCTGATGTCCCGGTACTCATGGCAGAAAAACATCAATCGTCTTTCTCGTGTTTTTTTTTTTTTCTTTTTTCCTGTTTATTCCGGTGAATTTTCATCTTAGTTGGGAGTCGGGAACACTTACAAGCGGCTCATTCCTGATTCCCAGGCCAGTGCCCGACCAAAGTGGCGGATTTTTCAATGGTTGTAAGATATAATCTTTCTAGTTCGTTGATTTGTTTAGGCGTGGAAAGTGAATAATCGGTGCTTGATTTTTCAGCTTCTTCTGCGGCTCACATCTGATCACATGTGAGAGCTAGGCACTAACTCTGCTGCCAATGACTAGTTAGGTCACCCAATTCTCTGTTTTTAACCTGAAATGGTGGCACCAAATCATGGCATTTGTAGCCTCAAATATGGTTCAAAATGCCATTAAGTTTTGCAGGGAAAAAAAAAAGGAACTGGTAAAGGTAGCAAAGAGATGTTACTTACAAGACCAGAATTTGTTGAAGAATAAAGGGTGGACAATAGGAAGTATTCAGGGTCAAGTCACAAAGCTTTGGCAGATATTTTAATATTTATGTATGCAAATGCTTTGAAAAGTCAGAAGAACAATTAGAAAAAAGGGAAAACCAACATCGATGTGGACTTCTTTTGAATGATAATCCAAAGCATTCCAAGCGGAACAAGCTGCAAAGGAATTGTGAACATCTCCAAATGCCAGTAAAGCCTGTCCACATCAGTAGTTGGTTGGTTACTAACTTTGGCCAGTTTCATCTTTAGCAGTCACCTCACAATTATCTCTTACTCACTTATTTTATATAATTATGGAACTTTTATTAATCTTTTTACAAATACGGTGTTAATTCTTGT
>JBBYHM010000010.1:5277350-5317421 GCA_038381775.1 Adansonia rubrostipa | reverse complement strand
TTTAGAAATAATATATTTATTTTTATTTTATAAAGAAATTAAAAATTAAACAAAAATAGTACTTGATTTGGTTTGATTTGAATAAATGCAATTTTTTTACTTATCAATTAAAAATCTATCCAAATATACTTAATTATTGTCTAATCTAAATCTAAATTCGGTTTGAATTGGTTTTCGATTTTTTTCAACCTTACAAAAAGAATTTAAAAAATCGAAACATGACCTATTCGACTCGGAACACTTCTGTTTTTTTTTTTTAACACTCTAGTTAGAATCGAATTGGTTCATTCTTTAGATAAAATACTAGTTAGCAATTTTAGTTGAAAGAGGACTTTCCTTTTAGTCCATGCTAATTGCTGATAATTAGCGAGGACAGTATAAACATAAGATAGAGTAGAACATTACAAATAATATAAATTTGATCGTTTTGTTCAGAATATAATCCAAGTCGTACATGACAAAAGTTAGAAACACATAGTAAGATTTATATTCGTTGGTAGAAAATCCATCTATGGATAATGCAAAGCCAACCCCACATTTTTAGACTTACGTATAATGCAGCCAAGGGCTACCGTAAAAGCAAAAGCTAACCCTACAACTATTCGCTACAAAGGTATAATCCTCCCAACGTTGCGAGGGAAGGAACAAAAAATGACCGTTGAAAACACCCAAATTTTATTAATAAATAGCTCAAGTAGTTCATCATATATATATATATATGAGATGGATACTGCACATAAAACGTAAATTACCAAACCCAGAAAAAAATCCCACATTGAAACATTCTTTACATCTCTCTCTCTCTCTCTCTCTCTCTCTCTATCCTCATCGTTTTTTCTGCTACCCTCTGATTACTTATGCTATTTTAATGGAGTACTCTTCTTTAAGTTCCTTCTTTTTCTTCTACTTGTGTTTTTTCTTATGTATTGCGCGGCCGTTATCAGCAGCAAGCTTAGTAGTCGTCAATGTAAATGCTTCTACTACTAGCACTAACACAACAGGGCACCACCATAAATGGATCGGTCCCATAGGACACCTGCGGCTTACCGTCGGCATTAATGGTTCAGGTCAATTCCGGTCAGTCCAAGACGCCGTTGATGCAGTCCCAGAGAATAATAGAAAGAATATTCTAATTCAAATCAGCCCTGGATATTACATGTAATACTCTATTTTGTATTTCTCTTCCTCGTCTTTAGCCTTCTCAGAGCCATTAAAACATCAGTAACTATAGGCTAAAAAATGAAGATAATAAACGACATTCTTATAAAATGCTACACATGCAAGTTAAAAATGTCTTCACTTTTAAAATGTTAGCATAATTTTTTTTGAATGTTGAGACTTGATATGGTGTGGTCGATACAGAGAGAAGGTGGTGGTGCCAGCGACAAAGCCATACATCACGTTTCAGGGCGCAGGGAGAGACGTGACGTTCATCGAGTGGCATGACCGAGCCTGTGATCGTGGGGCCAACGGCCAACAGTTGCGTACTTATCAAACTGCGTCTGTCACTGTATATGCTAATTATTTCTCCGCTAGAAATATCAGCTTCAGGGTAAATACTGCAGCTAACAAGACACTTCATCAAAATAACTACGCTTAAATAACACAAAAATATTTGCCCTATATATTTCAGTTCTCTTATTAATGTTGATGTAACTTAATATGTTAACTATGCAGAATACAGCACCGGCTCCCAAGCCAGGAATGCAAGGATGGCAAGCAGTGGCGTTTCGGATATCCGGCGACAAGGCTTATTTCTCAGGCTGTGGATTCTATGGTGCACAAGACACTCTTTGCGATGATGCTGGTCGTCATTACTTCAAGCAATGTTACATCGAGGGCTCAATCGACTTCATCTTTGGAAACGGCCGCTCAATGTACAAAGTAAGAACAAATTTTAAAATGAATTTTTATGTTTACTACTATTAATTAGTACGGTATAGGGTTCCTCGTGAGTTCTGAATTTGAAATGGAAAATTAATAATGCTCTGCAACCCAACCCAAGTTGACAAATGAAAAGGACGTTGCATTATTTTAATATTTTACAGCAAATCCGACTCTTTTATCCATAAAACTAAGAAAGGAAAGGAGCTTTTCTCTTGTCAATGGTCACTTTTGTCTGTGAGAAAGTGGTGCTACCCAACTTGCCAAACGAGGGCTGAAATAAAATTGTGGGGTTTTGAGAATTTTTTGAAAACTTTTATGCCTCGTGACATCGCAAATTGGTTGCTTGTTTCAGGATTGTGAACTACACTCCATAGCTACAAGATTCGGATCCATTGCGGCCCATGACAGAAACTCACCAGAGGAGAAGACGGGGTTCGCTTTTGTGGGTTGCAAGGTGACAGGTACAGGCCCACTTTATGTGGGTCGAGCCATGGGTCAATACTCGAGGATTGTCTATGCTTACACTTACTTCGACAACCTGGTTGCTCATGGTGGCTGGGACGACTGGGACCATGTTAGCAACAAAAATAAGTATGTTCCGTGATTCCTTTGAATCCCTTCGCTTCCCTTTCCAACTTATTCTTTTACTGAAATTACTTTTACCCCTAGCCTGTTTCCACAAAGTTAATATTAATGTTTTTTGGGGAGAGGTTGCTCATGCAGGACTGTGTTTTTTGGGGTGTATAAATGTTGGGGTCCTGGAGCAGCAGCTGTTCGTGGAGTATCATGGGCGAGGGAACTAGATTTTGATGCAGCCCACCCATTTCTAGCTAAAAGTTTTGTCAATGGGAGACACTGGATTGCACCCTCGGATGCTTAGCCCAACCCAAACAACATACTCTATACATATTACATAGTCTGATATTCCATTTTTTTGGCAAATTTCATTGATTCATCTTTAATTTTTAATAAGCAAATCAACTTGCATATATTGTAATGACACAATGTTCTTTCATTCAATTCATTCATTAAGATTTATTACATTTATCCTTAGAAATTTCAATAGAAATAATTTTTTTTTAAAATTTTTAAAGAATCACCCAAATTATCTTTCCCAGTAATCATACATAAGCTTAACAAGGAACTAGACTCGAAATATTTGAGTATGGAAGGACAAATAACTTGGAAGATAAAAGAAAGCTACTTTATTTCCCTGAAAAAAGTTACAAGAGAAACTATCAAATATAAGCTTACGTGGTTTGCAACAGGATATGGCCTCACATTATACAACAGTTTTGCTGTGAATCGAGCGTCTCTGGGGATCTGCAATAGAAAAGTTGTTTGTTAGCTATCAATAACAGAAAAATATTCATCCAGCGTTGAAAAGAGAAACTACAATTTCTAAATAAGCGCGTCGATTGCATTGCCAGGACAATTAATATCTCAGCAAATCTAATTTTTGGGCAGAAAATCCGTAAATATCTGCTGCAGTTTTGGGGATGTAAATCAAGGACTGGCCACTTTTTGGCTAGGACCTAGGAGATTGAACCTAAAACCTACAGCAGGTGATGCTACCCCAGTAACATCTGGCTTGAGGCTCGCCAAGCCACAACCCTCATCCCCATATTGAGCAGATCAACAATTCCCAACAATCATTGAACCCAAACAATTGATTCATGATTTGAGTTACTGCATTATGATCCTCTGGAAACCGCTTTCCTAAGTCATTTTATCCCGCTAAATGGCCTTTCACCAAAAATTAAAACTAAAGGTGAATGGAAATAATTTTCATAAATAACGAGCATGCAGGCTAGTTGGTTGGACAAAAACCAGAACATTGCAAATGAATGGCTGGTTTAGATTGTTTCAGAAAAAAAGCACACTTACAGCTGGCCAAGATTGGATAAATCAAAATCAGGGGCAAGTTCTTGCACGATATCATTTGGTGGCTGACCGCATTCTTGCATTTTTTGCATGAGGTCAACAATCCTGGTGAAGTTATTAGGATCATTTTCGTAAACTCCATTAAGCTCCCTTATCAATTCGTATTGATGGGAGTAACGCTCAAATTCTTCTTTGCTCAAACTGGTTTTATGCTCATCTAACCACTGTGGGTATCTTTCTCCAATTTCCTTCATGGGTTCATGAAGAATCTCCTTGGATAAAAGTTGTTGCATCATAGTCTCCACAATCGATTCCATGTCCTGGTCAAAACAAAGGAATAATTAAGTACGCATATGCTACTAATGAAACCTAAAACCTACCTAAATTGATAACACAGGCTGACTATGACCAACATATGATGTATGCCCTAGATTGTTTAAAAAAATACATCCATATATACATATGTATTTATGAGGTATAATGCATGTCCATGCAAGAATGGATACGATAATCAAGAACTTAAAATGTTATTTATCACTCGATGATTCAATTGGCTATATAACTCCACAAATTTGAAAGTTTCATAGGCAACTCAAATAGGACACGTTAATCAATGAACATACATCTATTTTGGGCATATAACATGCCAGGCTTGCCAGACGTGAAATTTTGAGAGTGATGCATGGTACAACACAATGAGCTCCTCCTTAAACCAAACCTTTTTATTACGGCTTTTGCCAATACCTCCTCCCTTGCAACAAAGAGATAATCATTAATATGCAAAGCCCTTAGACTGAATCTCATGCAATATGTACAACACATTCTGCCTTTTACATTCAAGGAATGTTTCTAGGCTGGTGGGAGATGGGCTCAGATCGAAGGGGGCTGGTGGAGGTTTGTTTCATAGTTTCATGAGTTTGAGGTACTTCACCTGGAGCAGATATAGAGAAAATCATCATACTCCTATATGATGTAAGCCATGTAATTTATATATTTCTCAAGTGCACAGAATGACGCAGGCAAGCACTAGAAAGGTGGCACAAGGAAGGCAATCTTCTATTGATCTTGCCATGTGAATTAGTAAGTGTTCCTAAGAGAGAAGAAAATGCCAGCGTCTTTCTTTCAAAAGAATCCCTTCCACGCCCCACCAATAAAAAGGAAAGTAAGAAGTAAAGGAGAACAAAGTGTCCTAATTATCAATTCGCAACTGAAGAATACTATCCAGAGTTGACGATTCAATGTTCAAGCCAATAAATCCACTCAATTAATTGGATAAAATGCTACAAGTTTTTGAGAAAAAATTTGGAATAAAGTCTCCTACTATGTAGCGGTAATGGTCAAATTCCAACTTAAGGATCAACAAAAACCTGGTTTACTTGCAAATTTTGAAGCTAATAAGCCAAAATTACACCTACAGCAAAAAGCAGACCGGAGTGTAGAATATCTGCCTGACATTCCACAATAAAACTACCAGACCAAACGATTATAAGAGAGATAAACAAAGCCATAAGAGGAAAAAGAAAACATTCAATCAACAAATGTACCTGTGACCCAGCAAACTCCTCAAACTGCTTGACACAATCCTCCATCATTGCATCCTTACTGAAATCATCTCCACCAGGTTTCGACATTGATTCCAATCCTTTTACAGTCTCTCTGGTTTGTTCTCTCAGTTTATCAAGAGCCTCCGTGATTTGAGATTCCTTTGAAACCTTTTGCTTTCCCTTTTTCTTGCTCTTCAAGTCAGGTAATTCCATCCCTAACCCTTGAACTCCACTTGGCAAAGAACCAGATTCTTGCTTCTTCTCTTGACCATCTCGTCCTCCTCCTGCCCTATTAACCAAATATAAAGCTAAATGCTTAGAAGAAATTGTCAGAAACACTAAAACTATGCAAATCACCAGAGTTAATATCAAACCTACCTAATAAAATATCTAGCTTTTGAGGGGAAAAAAATAGAAAAGAAAGGAATTTTGGCTAGGGTAAAATTTTATTTTGGACCTAACACAAAAAGGGATGAAATTTGTCCATATATACATACAAGAATTCGTGTAGAGAGTGAGAGAGATGAAGAGAGTACCTTTGAGGATGAAGGGTAAGGTTGAGATTCTGGAAATCATCCAAAGCATCTGAAAAAAAAGGGTTCAAATTTCAGAGGTTTAAGAAACAGAAAATTAAGGAGAACAAATAAAACAAAGCTTAAAGATGGAGAAACATACTATCAAGAAGTTGGTCTAAATCATCAGAGTGGTCTGCCATTTTCCAGTACCAAAACCTTCTAATCCCCTGTTTCTCCATATATATAGGTAACGTCTACAAAGTACTGATTTTTTTTTTTTCGAGGGAATATTGGTTGAGGTGAATTGCAATGAAAGCGATATCAGGCGGTGCAAAAGAAACGGGTTTCGGGGGAGGATCATGATCCACCGGTTCAGATTGCTTGTGGAGTTGACGATGTAATACAAATGATGATGTTTTCAGTCGCTGGAGTTTGGGCTGCTTATTCGGTTTTTTTTTTGTCTTTATTATTAGTTTCTACTATCAAATCAAAGAGATAAAAGAAACCAATCAAACCAAGCTAAACAAGTAAACATTCGTCTTTTAAGCAATTAAAAGCTCTCTAAAAGGAACTTCCATAAACAAATAGAAGCCATTAACATAGTTCAAGGATCTAGCCCAAGGCGACCACTGAGCAACTAAACGTGTATCCTGTTTTGGGTATGTAGATTTTACAATTTTTCTTCAAACCAATTTGTTCAAAGTTGGAAGTAGTCTCTACTAATAAACCAGAAATGAAGATAAAATGCTTCAATGGAACTACATACAGGCCGTTTTTACCTCGGTTTTGCTATTGCACAATCGCCAAGAACTCAAATGATCAGCATGTTTACGGTAATCCCTGATAATACCTCAATTCATTCTTCTCATTTTTGAATTTTTTTTTTCTATTTTTAAATGCAACGATTGGGAGGAGAAGCCGACAAACCAGGGAGACAACAAATAATAAAAAATTAAATATTTAAGTTATTGTTATTATTTTTAATTCAGATATAATAGATTTCGATAATTTTTAGATTTAAATATAATTTATTAATCGTAATAGTTAAAAATAAAAATTTTTAAATATTTATCGTCCAATCTAAAATATAAATTTTGGATAAATTTTTAAAAAGAGAGAGTGTCCACGTGACTTCTTTTTTAGATTTTATTGTTTTAATTTTTTTTATTGAAAAACTAAAATAAAAAAAAGTGAAATTAAGGTTAAATCATTTTAAGTATTTAATTTTTGAGTTACTTTTGAATTCAATTTTAATTTATTTTAATTTCGGGTCATTTTTAGTTTTAGTCATTGAGATGAAATTCGAGTTGAACTATTCCAACTATCTAATTTGCCATGTTATTTTTGCGTTCGAATCATTTCAGCTTTAGTCACTTTGATTTTAAGTCAATTAAGTTTAACACTTGAGTTAGTTAGGTTCGAGTCATTTTGAATTTCGATTATTTGAGATTTTAGCAAATCAGGTTTAAAACTCAGATTAATTGGATGAAGAAGGCATTCACATGTCAAATGTTCTTTTCTTTTTTTTCTTTTTTTTTGTTTAAGTCTTATTATTTTGATTTTATTTGGCATTGGAAAAAAAATAAAATGAAAAAGATGTGAAATTTTGGGCTAAATCATTTAAGGTATTTAAATTTGAAATAGCATAAGGGTACAATGCAAGGCTAACAAACTTGAGTTCGACATGACTTAAATTTAGAATGATAAAAACTCAAAATGAACAAAATATGAAATGACTAGAACCTAAAATAATACTAACTCAAATTGACTTGAACAATTAACTCAAAATGATCCGAATCCAAAATGGCTAAACTTGATAAATTTGAGTATTAAACCTGATAGATCCGAACCTGACTAGTCTGAGTGTTAAACCCAATCAATACGAACTTGAAATAACCTGAATTCGATTAACTCGATGTTAAGCCCGATTGACATGAAATTGAATTGCTTGAACCTAAAATTACCCAAATCCGAAATGACTCAAAATCAAAATGACCTAAACCTGAAAATACCTAAAAATTTACTATGCCAAAATGACCTAACCGAAACTAACTTAACTTGCTCAATTAACAGTTCTAATTCTACTTAAGTTTTTCTCTTCTCTTTTTATCTTAAAAAATTTTTTACTTTACCTAATTTTTTTTGTTTTTCAAAAATCCTAACTAATAATTCTTTTTACTTATTATGAATATTTTACTATATATACATTCTTATCTACATATATAACTTTTTTTACACTCAATATGTTATATTTATCTTTTATTATAATTAAAATTAATGAAATTTATACAAAGTAAAATTATTATAATAAATAGAATTAATTTATAATTTTTTATTAATATTACATGAAAAAAAATAATATTTTTGCACCATCGGGCGGGCAAACAACTAGTACATCTTAATTTTGGTGCATATAATGTCAACTGGGATTGAGAACAAAAGAAATGCCAATTTTGGGGCTCCTTTTCCGTTCTCATCACAGTTATACACACACACACACACACACGACGTCTGATCTGCTTTGTAAGGTTCTGAAGACTAATTAGTTAGCAGCTACCTCTTGCCTTATATGTTGTAAAAGAAAAGAGAAGGTATATTGAAGTCTATAATATTTAAGAACGGAAGATAATTTTCGGTTATAAAATAAATTTACAATAACATTTATGTATAAGTGCATTCTCATGTTTAAAACTCTACATAAAGTTAAATACTATATAAGAGACGTAGTAATACTTTCTGGCAAAGTTCTCTTAAATCACAGAAGCAATTAATGTGAAAGGTGGAAAAAATTCAAAATTTAGTTTCCACTGAAAAATCCAATCCAGCAAAGAGCATATGATCGGATCGCGCTTTAAGTAAAGCATCGCTAACAAATAAATAGTAATTCATTCAAATAGAAAAAGAGCAAATCAGTCTTACTTTTTTTTTCTTGCAAATCAATCAACAAACAGTACAGTGTCTAATCTTCCCCCCCGACTTTGACTTGAGCCTTGTGGAGGATCCCTTTGCGGCTTTCTTTTTTAATCTTTCTTTCGTCTCCTTAACACAACAATATTTTCTATTCTTCAACTAATGAACAAATAACTGTACAATGAGGATGCCTGGTTAGGCTTTTATTGCGTTTTAGTAGCACCCAAAAAAAAAAAATCGAGCCCC
Organism: Adansonia rubrostipa; assembly: GCA_038381775.1. Lineage (NCBI taxonomy): Eukaryota > Viridiplantae > Streptophyta > Magnoliopsida > Malvales > Malvaceae > Adansonia > Adansonia rubrostipa. The sequence goes on along the minus strand of JBBYHM010000010.1, from coordinate 5,308,435 downwards.
TTGAACCCTGTGAAATATAGATTAAACCTAACAATAATACAGTTTAATTTGATTGACACTTCTGCTTTTTGCTATCTGCCTCTTGTTTTCACTTTTCTATCGGAAAAAACCAAAAAAATAAAAAATAAAAACAAAAAACACAAACCAAATGAAACCTAAGCAAGCAGCTGAATTTCAAAATACAATGCAAAAAGGGGGAGAAGGGGTCAAGAAGTTAATAGCTAAAAACAACATATTTTTGTTTCCATTTTAACCGAACCAGTTTTGGTGCATGCTGCCATTGTCATATACTTGGAAGATGAAGGTGCAGGAATACCACGGACTAATGTATTTGATTGCAGGAACAAAACTTTGATATTTACATCTTGACTCTAGGCTCAAAGCTCCACCTCATGTAGCTCATCCCCAAAACTACCATTCATTGGACCAGGCATAAATATAGATGGAGGCATTCCCAATGCCCCCCCTAAAGGTCTCATTTCCGCCTTACTAGAACAACTTAATGCATTCTCAAAGTTGCTTCCGCTCCACGAGGCTGTTCGTCGTGAATGTGATGAATGACCATTGGCATTTCTCAAAACGTCTTTCTGAGGAATATTATCCATGCTAGGAAACCTTTGCATAGTCATTGACGATGAAGGCATGGGAGATGCATAAGACTTATTGGCATTGGATGTGGTAAGATTATTACTTGTTGCATTTTCTTCTAGTGCAGTTTCTGTCATTGCCTCCATTGGTTGTTCGCTCGTTGATGCAGGCGTGGGAATAAAGAACTTCGCATTTGCAGCTACTGCAGGTTTAACAGAGGGAACAGCAGGGGACTGAAATAAATTTGATTGACCACCACCACATTTGTTGAAAGTGTCCACATACCTGTCAAGAGTTCACAATACCATATAAAAGACAAAACGAATGAAGAGCACAAATATTATATTCTCTTGGTTTCTGAACACCTCAAAACCAAATAAAACTCAAATTCTAAACCAAAAATTTATTGTTAATTTCAACAATATCAAATATATGGGAAAATGTTAAATGCTTATGAATTCTTAGAAGCATTCATGGTCATTTAAATCATTATTTCTTGGCCAGTTATTACCTTTTTTTCTCTCTCTTTGGTGGCAAGCTAAATATTACCCAAGTCCAATAAAATCCTACATTTTCCACCTTATCTTACTTTCAACGTTCTTTCCCTTTTACCCTTTTTTAGCCAAGTTTGTTCCATTGCATCATTCAAATGCAATAGTGGGAATTGAAAAGAAGTAAAGAAGTACCTTGCTCGAACACCCATCCGTCCACGAGCCGAGAATTGATTGGAGCTTGTAGGAATAGGAGGGATCCCAGAAGCATGTTCTACTGGGGATGGATTTCTGAATGTTGGGCTGCCGTTAGGGGGAGAACCCTCACTTTTCAATGTAGAGTTCAAGTTGTAGTCAGCTATTCCATTCTGGAATGCCGCAGTGGTTGGAGGTGGTGGCAAGGCTGTTTCTTCAGCTGGAGGTTCAGCACCTTCCTCCACCCATCTCTTGAGTTTTTCATCATAGTAGAATTTGTTCTTTTCACCTAGCTTAGCCTTCAGATGAAAATGGAAATTAATTAAATAAAAAAATTCGTATCTCAAGAGTGCCAATCTATGCTTCTTCAACAGAAACTAAGAAAAACATGAAAATAATAACAATAAGAAAAAGGAACTACCTGTTTATCTGGGCGAGGCCTTAACACTAACCCCACAGTCTTCTGCAAAAGCTGTGAGCCAAAACCAAAACGAGATAAGCGCGATGCCCCTACTGAGCCTGATGCTTTGCCTTGTTCAATGGATGCTCCTGCTTCCTTTGATGAATCAACCTGATCCCATCAAATATCAGTAAGACCTCATTAACTTTATTCAACGTAAGATGCAAAAAGCAGCTAGCAGCAAATATAGTTTATTCAAGCGGAGATAGATGTGAACCTGTCTTGGAGTTCTGCCGAAGTCCGGCTCTGAAACACTTCTATTATGCATAGTCATCTTGCCATCAGCCCCCCTGCCTGCCCAATCACTTATAGGCTCCATTGAAGCAGAGGACATCAAAGATGACATAGCCATTGTTGATTGGCTACCTGATACTTTTGGGCCGGTTTTTTGGTTGAAATGTTCATTACTGTGAGAATTTCCATTTGATGCTGACGGAGCAGGTGGTGGTAGACCCCCCACAACACGATGAGCTGTGCTATCAAAAAAGTTCAGCAATTTACCAACTATGTTTCCAGGAGCCAAATTTGCAGCATATCCCCCCTGCAAGGTAAAAGCAGGCACAATATGATCAGAGAAAATATTAATGAGAAAGTCAAATTGAGAAGCTAAAAGTTACCTGTTGATGGAATCTTATCCTGTCCTCAAGAGATAAAACCAAATGTTTCCAAGTTTCTACCTCAGGTGCTCGACCAGTTTTCAGAGATTTTAATACGGCTTGACAGTACCTGAATTAGCCTTGTTATGTTAACAAAATTAAAGACAAATTACATTCAGAAATCAAGTGCAAACAACTTAGTTGTGCTTACTTCAATGAATCTGAAACTTTTCCAACTTCAGCCAGCATGTGTGCATATATAAGCTTGTATGGCTGAAATGGTAGCAAGACAAACTGCGAGTTCCCTAGTACCTTCGAATATTCATATAACTCGGTCCTCTGAGTGGGAAAAAAAGAAAAAGAAAAAGTTTAAAGGCATAAGTGATAGGGTGATATCTTAAAAAGTACACACTGTATACAATAAGAATCTTGACCATCCATGAACAGCTAAGATTTGGCCTTATATAAAACCAGTTACAAGAGAGATGGATTTACCATTTAGATAACAAATTACACAAATTTCATGAAGGTGATTACATATACGTATGTATGTGCGTGCATGCACACATATATATATATATATATATATCTATAGAGAGAGAGAGAGAGAGAGAGAGAGAGAGAGAGAGAGAGGCTAACTAAGAATGCACAACACATTTCCTATATTTCAACCTAAGCCATTTCGGTTGAATATTGAATTTTCATTCACATTTCCCTCCTACTGAGAAAAAGCATCCTAAACTACATACTGTAAACTCTGGTAAACACGCCAAACTACCAACACCATCCTTGATAAAAAGCTAATGACAGAATGATTATAGATCAAGTAAATTTGAAGAGCACCTGGATAGCCTCTGGACTAGCATAGGTTCGGGGGAACTTCCAGTGATCGGCTCCAATAAGACAAAGTCTAGCACTATCTGAATATAATTCAAAGTTTGCTTCCGCAACTAAATAACAGATGTGTGCTGCAGTTATCTGAATTATAACTCTCAAGTAAGAGCCATTTTATAAACATTAAGAATATGTAAATAACCTAGAGTGTGCTATTAAAAAGGGAGAAAATGAAGCTAGAGTAAACAATAATGTACCTCACTCCTTTCCTTCCATAGGCAATCTCCAAGATGAATAATTACAAGCTCATCATCTTTGGTTCTGTTTGCTGTTATTACGGCCAAATTCTCTTCCCAATCATCAAGCATGCAATTAGCCCTAAACTGCTCATAAAAAAAGAGAAGCGAGGGAATTCAGCTTCTTATGGCAAAAGTATTCCTATTAAAATGAATTCAAACATATGGACATCACAAGAGAAGAAACACATGGCTAAAAAAATTGAGAAGATGCACAATAGAAGAATAAAAAATATCTGAAATACAATCCCTTTAACCTATGCCGTTTTTCCTCATGGGTAACCACTTCAACGCACTGGCATACTTTTGGCATATTTTTTTCTTAAAACTCTGACTAAAGAATCCATAATTACAGCAGAAAAATTATCAGACCATATTATTTGTCTTAATACAGTAACCTTTTTTGGTAGAAAAATTTCCTCTTTCCTGATAGTGATAAAAAACTGTTAGATTGAATTTCATGCACCAATATATTACCCCTGCATGCTGTTGAGACAAATCCATGCTATCAACTGTGGTGCCTGTAGAAAAAACTTCTGCTGGTTGCCCCGCAATTAGCAGGCATAATGTCCGTAAAGGAGACCCTGCTACCAGCTGATGAAGTGCCATTTGCTTCACAGTATCAACGTAGAACTACAATGATCCAAAGACACCACCAAACAGAAATGGTAAAGAGAGAGATTGCAGCTTCAGTTAAATCTTCCTCGAATGTGAAAATCAGAATAAGTTGCAGAGAATTGCATGAAAGAAAAAACAAACCTGATCACCAAGTTGTGAAGCAAGAACAAGTGCAGGTCCCCACAACTGACCTTCCTGTGCACGTTGTAGAGCCTCTTTCTTTCTACCAGAAACCAGAAGATTCTGCACCTCAAATGCAGTTGCCTACAACATATATTAAAATTAATTGAGAAAATAATACAAAATAGCCTGTAATAATAAAAAATAGTGAAGTACAGTTGATGGCATACCCGAACTTGTCCTTCAGAAGGCAAATGCTGCAAGCAGTGGCTCACAGCACCATAAGGTGTGCCCTTACTCTTTGCAGATGCAAAGAGTTTAGCAACTGATGATTCTGGAGTATCAGTCTCCTATAAATCGGTACATACCAATAAGTACAAAATACAATGTAACATGAGGGAAAAAAAAGCAGAGAAGAACAATGACAGTCTCATTTACTTTGTTGAATATGAAAAAACCTCAGAAGATTAGTATTTCTTGAGTTATATGATAGAAAGCCTAAGACATTTAGATGAAGACAAAAAAAATCACATGACAAGAATCTTCGCAAGATACAATTAGAGGCTAAAAATAAAAATTTTAAGTGAAACCTGGTGGTTACAAAAGAAAAAAAAAAGTTAAAATTACTTGAAAAGTATTTACCTTTAATAAAGTGTCAGCGCCAAAAGGAGACCGAAGTTTTCCGTAATGCTGACAAGCTATTTTAAGCAATGAGAGAAGCATCTTCAAAATTTCACCTTTTCTGTAACCCATGTCAGGTGATTCACAGCTGGCAATTCTGTCATCAATCCACTTGTTCAAGTCTTTACCGCCTACGTTTCCACCAACCAATGGACCTGGGAAGGATTGTCGGCATAGGGTATGAAAATAATCACAAGCTGCTGGTGCAGCACCAGAGACGGTTGTGTTTGGATTGACAACTTCCAACAAATTGAGAACGGAGATAGAGACTCCTCCAGAATCCTTCAAACAACCACAATCATACAACATCGGCATTTAGAAAAATAAAAATTATAGCAAGAGCATCATGTATGGTATTTAAACTCAATAAGCAATCTCCAGCTACAAAACTATGCTTTAAATCTTCAATCAAGGAAGATATTTATTTTCCGGAAATTACAACAAGATACACAACTTCAGAGAATCTATTTTCTTACTTTCATCAGCTTCTACCAAATATAGTAGATTTTATATTAATTAATAACAAGTTTGTGTGTGTGTGTATTAAGTAGTCTAACCTGGGTACCAAATGAGTTCTGCAGAGGACTACTATCTTTCATTACTATGAGTTTTCCACCAAACCCAAAACTAACAAGTGCATGAGGAGGACGGCCAGTGGATGATCTCCCGGTGTTGGAAGCATAAGGAAACGGCTGGCTAGTCTGAACCGGCTGCTGGGCAACATTTACAGAATTCTGGCCTCCGTAGAAATCATTTGACAAATGCATTAGCTCATTTTGCTTTAAATTTGACTGAGTAAATTGGTGATTAAAGTTTTCACTAGGAACAAAGCTTCGGAACCCAACAACCCTATTGGCCTCAGTATGAACCTGATTGGCATTATTCACTGCCTGAACTTCCTGCAGAGAATTATAGGATGACTTTAAGTGACTTACATGGTTGTTCACAGACATATTCAAACCAAAAGATGTATCTGATTGCTGGTTTCCAGCAAAGCTTGAAAATGCCTCAGTTTTGGCAACAGTCCCAGGTTGCCACATATTCAAACCTGGACTATTATAATTACCATAGGAGTCTCTCCAATTATCCTGTTCACCAGGGCTTCCAAGGCCTTTTGACCCATAATTATCACCTTGTCCATATTCACCATACACACTAGGACTGTTACTTTGAGAATTCTGTCCAGTAGAAGCAAATCCATTTTTATTTTGCTGATCATGACCTTGAACAGTTGACTGAACAGAGGCATTATAGCTCTCCAGTGCGTACCATTCTTGAGCAATTGTGTCAAAATACCAACCAGGGTATTGAGGGTCAAAAACCATATGTTCTGGATACCCATTATTCACTTGTGAAACCTGATTCCAATTTGCCACACTCTCCGTGGCACCACTCTCTACAGTTGTCACCGCCCCCGCAACAGACTCAGACGGAACTGTCTGCTGCAAATAAGAAGCCCCATCCGAGTTCCCACTGCCATCACCACCTGAAGACCTCTGATTGTTCCACTCGTCACCATCCACCTGATACCACTGCCCTGAATTTGCATCGTACTTCCATCCTGGATACATATTCTCCCAGCACTGAGTGCTGTACAAATCTTGCTCAGTTCCATTATCTGCAGTAGAAGCTCCAAAAACTTGGCCACCATCATGATACTGCTCGTAAGTTCTAACAGAATTCTGATCCAATGTGCTCGCTTTTGCAATATCATCCACTTCACCAGGGAAATCCCCTGTGGAATTCTCCCCTAAATCATTGAAAAAATCAGAATATGAACCGAAGCCGTGCAACCCGTTCTCGTTAGGATCAGCATAAAACGAATTCCACCCTACTTCCTTAACCCCGGAATTCATAGATCCAGTATTCTCACTTGAATTCTGATCGAACCCAGCCTCTGGCCGTGCTCCTTCGCCATGATTATTGGAGTCCATCACGCTATTATCAAACCCTAATGAATCATTACTGTCATTAGTTGCATGTGCATTGAATAGTGCTGAACCTGCTTCAACAGGATCTTTTTCCTTTTCACCATAATTGTCAGCCTCCTCGCCACCAGAATCTTCGCCGATTGATAAATTGGCAAAGGCTCTAGCATCGTCGGAGTCGTTACCCTCCGTGAATTTTGGGACAGTAAGGCCCATGTTGCCACCATCCTCATCATTAACTAACTTGTCGAAAAAATCTTCATCCGTGTGATCCTCCACCTGGAATGGAGGATTCGAAGCCATCGACCAAATGAAACCAAAAAAAAATGGTAACAATCTAAAATGCCGAAGAAAACCCTAACGATCTAATTAAAAAACACCGCTTCACTATAATTTACTCTCGAAATTTCACGAAAAAGCAAATTATTAAGAAAGCTCTTTGGAATTCGAGCTAAAACGGTTATGCGGACATCGAGATCCAACCGCTAAACACCTGAATCAGATGAAATACAGGAAACCAACGAGCAAGATCTAGGGCTTTTGAGATCTCTGCAATCCTAATACCATAAATCAATTGAAAATTAATAGAAAAAAAAAAAAGACAACTCCAGGCAAAAACTCAATGCGTTAAATTTTAAAGAACAAAAAAAAATGGAAATGGAAATAATCAAATAGAAATAGAAATAGAAAAAGAAAACACTTACAGATTCAGGTGAAAATTTTCAGAGACAACAAAATTAGAAGCGAGAGAGAGAGAGAGAGAGAGACACTTCGATTTCGCACCCAACGAGAGAGAGCGAGAGGAGAAAGCTTTGTTTTTATTATTTTAGTTTTTGTTTTATAGGAAACTCTTTTTTTTTGGGGAGGGGAGGGGTTGCGCTGTAGTGTGTTAATTAATTAATTAATATTATTATTACTACTACTATTAAAACGTTTATAAAGAAGTTGTCCAAATCCCAAATAAAGTAAAAAACTTACGAACCAAATGCCCGAATCCACTTTGTATAAATAATATTTATAAATTTGTAAATCGTAAATAAAAAAAAATTAGATCAAAATTGTAATGAAGTAAATCCTTTTATCCAATGAAAAAATAGCACCATTGTCTGAATTGGCATAACAATATATAATGTTTTACGCAATTTAATGCGCGTGATTGAAATGATTTTTACAACACCTTAAAAATCAAAGTTTTAAAACTATTTATTATTATTATTATTATTATTATTATTATTATAAAAATTTAATAATACACTCTTAAATATTATTATTATTATTATTATTTACATAAAGATCATGCAGATCCAATCCCCCCATATCAGGACACATGTTTTGACTTCAATGGCAAGCCAAAGTTTACTCTCCGGCAATTATTGTTCAAATGATGTGACAATAATTAGTTTTTTTTTTTGTGTTATGTAAGAAATTTCTTACAAGTAAAATTGAATTTTTGATCATTCAACGTAAGGTCTTTTACGCAAATAAAGTCGAAAATTTTCAAAGAAATTTTATTTTTGTTCCACCAAATCATATAAAATATTTAATAATATTTAGTAAAACTGATGAGTCAATATTTATTAAAAAAATAATTAATTAATATCGAATGATAATAATTAAGGTGATATACAGATAAAAAAAGTATAATTAATGTATTATTTTTCTTTTAAGTAATGGGTTAAATGCTAAAAAAAATCCTAAAATGATAATAAATAATTTTTATTCAATGTATGTAAGGTAATTTAATAAAAGATTCGATTAACACTTCCTATAGACATCAATTAAAAATTATTTAATTGTCATTTGAAAAAAATCATTAATACATTACTTTTACTGAATATATTAATTACACTTTTTTTAATAAAATATCATGTTAATTAGTTTGATTTTGATTAACGTCCACATTTAATAAATAAGTTTGTGGATATATCCCTCGAGGGTAATCAACAAGACATCAGTAAAATTATCCCGGGCGTGGCCCGTGAGCATGTAATAACCGGGCCTCGAACTGGTGAGGTTGAGGTTGGAGAGTTGGGCCTTTGCACATGATTTTGTTTTTTTGCTCTCTTTTTTTTTTAATTGAGCCATCCAATTTTGGAAAGAATCCAGGGTAAATTTCACCCACATCCTTGAAATTTGATCCTATTTCATCTCTAGTCCATTAATTTTAGAAGTTTTACATTAACAGGAATTATTATAAATTTATTTAAGAAATCCGTGCATATGTCACCCTCCAAAACCTTCATAATAAATAAAAGAAAATTTGATAATTTATTCCCAAAAAATAAGTTTAATTTGGTTAAAAATTTATTCTTGAATATATATATAGATATATATATATATATATATGTATATGCGCCTTTCTTCATGCATTGAATAGGTTAATTATGGATTTCAGAAAGAAGAACAGAAAAAGGAATAGATTAATGAGGTTTACTTCTAATGTTTAAAACCAACAAATCATGACTATAAAAAAGAAAGATTAAAACATATATATATATATATATATTCAATAAAGGAAAAAGAAAAAATTCTATGTATAAATTTCTTGAAAATATTATTTGAAAAACTCTTATTTGCCAATTAATTTTCTTTTTCTCTAATATTTTATAAATGAAAACATGAAATAATGAAATTGAGTTTTAGCTTGTGAAAAATCCATAATCAACAACAGAAAATGAGGACTAATTGATTGATTAGTTTCTTAATTCCTATAATTAGAAATTCAGTTGTTTGGAGAACGTGTGCTCTTAGGCACAAAGCTACAATGCTAGAATGCAATACTTACTGCTTGCCATGCTCATCAGCCTATATAACCAGATGAGAATGCTTCTAATGGATGAACTAGTTCTATGTAAGCATGAACACATTAATTCAAATTTATCCCAATTTTAACATATATGATTAATTGACTTTTTTCATATGTAAAAAAAAATAATGTTTTTAATGCAATGGTAATCTCATAATTACAACTTAACCATAATTTTCTTTCAAAATATATTTATTTTATGAACCTTATGCAAGTAACTGTATATTTATACAAGATTTGTTGATAATATATATTTTTTAAATAAAACCATACATTTCTTTGACTTAAAAGGTGAGATGAACAATACAACACTAATTGCCTTCACTTTTCATCTTCATGTTGTGCGAGCTTGATGTATTCATAAGAACTAATGAAACTATGGAACTATGACTAAACTATTTTTTTTTGGGAAAAGTCACAACAACTACCTTCACTTATTGCATTTATTTTATAACAAAAAAATATTTTTTCTTTAAAAGTTTTGTTTTTTTTTTTAAGCATGTAAATTTAATATAAAATAAAGTAACATAGTAGATCCAGTTGGGTCCACAGGCATTTTTCTACGAGAAAAAGATATTAAAAAGTTCACCCAAAAGGTCTGCCACTTTATCCTCAGACCTCAGTACAGTTCTACATCTTTGCTCCTATAAGTGGCTAAGTGTATATCTAATATATATATATATATATATATATATATATATCTAACATTTGTTTTCATCATTTTATATTTACATTGCAAAATTTGAACAATTTCAAAATGAAAAACCCATACCGAATATCATTTTTATTTCAGTTGTAGGAAGTAGTAATAATCAGCTAACTACATATTTGTTCACTAAGAAGATACTACTTCTAAACCACATAGTTTTTATTTAGCATGAATTAAGTAGGATGCTTTTGAAGCAAGAAAATCACATGCATTTGTCGAAGAAAAGAACCTTAGAACTTTAATTTTTTTTTAAAAAAAAAAACACAAGATATAATCTAATTGTTTTATACGATTATTTTTATTGACCAAAATGTTGCTTTGCATTTTGTTAATCAAATCTTGGTTTTAAACTGAAGAGAAAAAGGACAAAAAAGCAGCGAAGCAAATGCATATGATATTCATTTAAGAATGGCATGGCTGATTAGGACCTTCTTTGAGGCTGGATATTTCGTTGATTTCAAGGCAGATAAAAATTTTACATTATCTTTTTCATTCAGAAATTCAAGGGATTTTGGATCTATTCTAGTCACTACTTACTAGTCTAGTTACCTTTAAAGACAAATTGCCGAAGACCCAGACAAGGAACTGTAAAACCCAAGTTCCAGTAAGGCTATTTGCTTCGATTCATGGTTAAAGTTTAATGTTCCAATCATTGATGCCCCACATTGAAGCAGAGAACAAAAGAGAATTACAAAAGAATAAGAACAAAGCCCCCATAAAAATAGAATAATTTTACTAGTAGTTCTTGAAAGGGTATTTAAAAAAGTTTTACAGAAACAGCTGGAAAAGACATGAAACATGACGTGCTAATTGCTTGCAGAAAAGAACTCCTCTTGTGTTTGTCCATAATCAAAGCACACCCCCTCACCCCCTCCCCCTCCCCCCCACCCCCCCCCCCCCCCCCAAAAAAAAGTTGTGCTTTAGTTTAGTATTTTTCTTCTGACATGCGGATGGGGTACACTTGAAAGTGAGACTTGATTCGAGTCATTGCTGTCTGATGCCCCTCAACAATGGCTGCTTCATCAGTTAATCATCTATTCCACCAAGCAAATAATGCCACTAATACCATGACAAAATCTTTGGAAGAAGCGGAAAATGTACTTTAGGGAGGGGAAACAAACATTTGTCGTAAGAAATTCAGAGCAGATTGAAACTTGTAAGTTTCAGGTCGGCGTACTTTTGAAAATGAGTAGGAAAATATTATTTTTTAAATATATAAAAATTGTACGTTTAAGTCCGAGTAACAAAGGCCTCCAACAATTACTAAGCTTCTGAGACAAAACATTGTTAGGTGTATTCAAGAAATGAACTTGTAATTCTGCAACGATGAAGAATAGGAAGAACACCAAAACGAAAAGGCTACAAAAGAACATTCATGATTCATCCATGAATGAAGAAATATTAGAAACTACAAAAAAAAAATAAAATCTAAAATAATGCATAAAAGAATTGAATGTGCAACATCAGATCTACTTGAATTCCCATAACTGCTTGATAACCTCATCACTCAATTTATGCATCTGATACCCCACCAAACTCATCATCTTCCGATGAAACAGGCAAGTTTAGATCTATCAAATTGTTATCAAATTTAGTAGAATTTGCAGCAACAGCAAGCAAATGAGATCTTTTATGACCACCAAGAGCTTGTCCTGACTCAAACACTCTGAAACAAAAGGGGCACTTAAATATCTTGCTGTCATTAGCAGCAGCAACAACAATGGCAGAAGCTTTAACTGTTTTTTTAGTTTCAGAGCAAACCCTTTTGTTTTCGTCCAATGTGACATAAGATCGACAAACTTTCTGACATTTCCCACATCGATGGTGCTTCCCATGAATCTTTTTGTTGTCGTTCAACTCGATCTCTTCTGATTCTGCTTCCACATTTTTGTTTTTCCAGACATCTCTGGACAGCATGATAAGACAGATAGCAACGTCTTCTTCAGGTGAAGTATCAGAAACTGATGAACTCACCGTTTCTGGCTCGGTCGGTGACTCGACCAAACTGGGTTTTCTCATCAACTTTGGCTTCTTGATCATGTCGTCTGTTGTTGTACTCGTACCCACCTTTCGATTTCTCTTGGATCGTCTCCAACTTAGGTTTCTTGACTCAGTCTCAATTTCTCTATCTTGAACAACGGCCCCCGCAGAATCTACTGCAAAAGAGAATTCAGGATCTGCAAACCTGGAACTCTTCTTGGGATTCTCTCTTAACCCATAAACCAATGATTTCTCTTCAACGACTACTACTGCTTCTCTTCTAAAGTTCTGTCCTTGTAGTTCTTGCTCTGCATCTGATGAAGAAGCTGACTCAATAGGGTCACCCAATCGGTGTTGGTGACTCGTCTTTGGGGGCAATGGACGGGTGGCTAAGTGACCTTTCATGTGACCCCCTAAAGCTCTTCCGTTGGGGAACCTTCTTCCACAGAGCCTGCATTTGTGCTTATCCATTGTTACAAATCACAAGCAAATTGAGCAAAGATCAAATCTTTTCTTACTTTTTAAAGTGTTAATTCCTCCAAAAAGCATGAGAAAGCAATAAATAAATAAAAGATTGGAAACTTCAAAGGAGTAGCTGACAAGCATTCCTCCACCAAAGGACACAAAAATTATGATTCTTTTTACTAGTTATTTGTAAAACATTTAAAATTATATAATAATATATAAAAAAAACAGCTGTAAATTTGTAATATGGTGAGAAAAGAAAAGTAGTTATTATTTGTTATTTATATATTCATTTATTTATTTATTTTTCTTTAAAATTCGTCAAATATTAAAATAAAGAATGTATAATCAAATGATGATGGATGGAAGATAGAGCCACTTGGGTAATAAACATTTCTTTTTACCGATTTTTGAAATTCCATAAATTGCTAGGCAGTGAGGCAATTATATGACTTTTTGTTTGCTAATTTATTTCATTTATATTATATATATATATATATTTGATGAAAATAATAATGATATCAATACATGATTTTGGATATTAAGAAAACAAAATTACCTGACCCACTTATTAGCAAATTAAGAAACTAAATAACATGAACCCATTTGAAATTTTGGCTGATCATCTTTCTTTTTTTAATTCATCCCCTTGGATCTGTTAAGCAAAGTTTTCTCATATTGCATTAATGCATAAGTTATTTTTATTTTTATTTTGTAATTTTGAATATTTAAACTGAAAAATATACTAATTAATAATTATATTGAAAGGTGTATTTATAGTCACATTTTTAATAAATTAAGATCAATAAAAAAGATTAAATTATGATTCCTGAAATTAAAAGTTAAAACATTTTTGAAACGATTATAGAAATTCTTGATAAAAAGATTGTTCAAATTACTTCAAATGTTTAGTAAATCTTGTGGGGGGGTTAGATTCCATTGGATTGTCGTGAAGAAGGGTTCTTACTTCCCTGCCTTCCCTTTTTTTGCTTCGGTCAACCGAAACTACTGTTGGGTTTGTTGCAGCGCCAGCCACGGATGATGGGCTTATAGCCCTATGGAATATACATGATAGCCACCTCATTATTTTTATCTTTTTTTTTAATATAATTTTTTAAAAAAATTATCTTGAAATTCATTTTTCAACAATAGTAAAACTACCATTATTTGTTACTATTTTACTTACTAGTACATTTTTGACGAATTAGTTAACCAACCAACATAGGGCAGGTATAATAACAACCTCTTTTGTTATTACAGGAGTTTTAATAATAATTAAGATCATTAGTATTTAATGGAAAAGTTTTAATAGCACTATAATTTATACACAAGTGATAATTTTTCCATTATTTTAAGATTTTATTAATGTTTTGGCCCAAAAAAACCAAACCAGTTATTGTTACTTTAATGTTTTTACTCTCTATATAAAGAAGTACATTAATTGTGAGATACAGGAGAGGTAATAGGGTATTTTATAAAAGCTTAGGCTATTATTCAAAATTAATATGTTAGAGTTACTCGAATGAAGATGTGAAATTTGGAGCAGGCTGAGGCTCCAAAGACATCAACCAACCAACCAGGACGAGCACGAGCAATAATAATGCTCTTTAACATGATTCTCTCGTCATATGTTAATTTGCATACCTGTAAACGTCGGTGTGGGAGTTAGGGGGGCTTTTGATGTCTAATATATAATATTTTGACCTCTTTGGTGGGCCCATGTTTTGGCTTAGACCTTAGATGTTAAACGTGACATCTGAGAATATATATATATATATATATATACACACGTGTGTGTGTGTGTGTATATAGAATGAAGTTCTGGTACAATATCAAAAGCACCGGAAGGATGAACTAGAGAGCACATTTTCTTTCTCGATCACAAATGCATTCTCATCAAAATTCTTATCAAAGTTCGAATCTCCACCGTCGGCTTCCGCGAGGCTGCTCTTTATTGTATTCAGCCAATGTGAAAATGTTTCTCATCTATTTTGCACTCTTTTGGATCAACACAATGCTAGAAAAAACCACCATGAAATTGGTCATATGAAGAAAGAGAGAGAGGAGAATGCTAAGAAAAGCTTATGAGAAGTTGAAGCAACAAAAAATATGGGTCGATCATTTGCAATGCTGCTCTGCAAATATCATGACAAACTACACGGTGAAGTTTCCATATACAAAAGCTAAAAGGGCATGGCCTAGAGAGATCAGATTCTAATTAGAACAAAAACTAAAAATGAAAAATCAGTATAACTGTCTACTTCTACATCTCAAAAGCCAACTAAGCAATTCTTTTTTTTTTCGTTCCTAGCTTTCTCTCTATCATAATTTACACAAGTTACACTGGTGTATGCTGGTCATCCAATAATCTTCGAATTTCTTTAAGACAGGATTCCTCAGTTGCATAAGAGCTCCTTTCAACCTTGGTCATTTCCTGTTATAGTCAGATAGTTTGTTCTCACATGCATAAGTGCATATCCGGCAACAAACAAGGGTAAAGGACAGCAACAACACTTACAAGAAAACCAAGGGATTAGAATTTAATGGTCACCTCTAGTAGTCCTGCTTTGAGTTTTGTGACTTCTGTCTTGTGAAACAGAAGGAATTTTCGAGATAATCAATGAGCTTTGTAGCCCTTCCAACAGCTGTGGGCAACAAAACAGGATCCAGATCAGCACAAAATATATGGGGCACAAAAACAGTCATGTCTATATAAATGGATACATAAAAACACATGCGGTTAGTGATGATAACAATTCCTTCTTTTTGATAACATACAGTATCAGCTTCCCTGTCTTCAGACAAGTAAAAGCTCGAACGGATAAGAGAGGCAGACAGACGAAGAACTCTTAGGGTTAAGGGAGAGCTTGATGGTGCTAGTTGAATATAACACTCTTAGGTTCCCGTTCATTCAACAATATATTCTATGTGGTTTGAAACAACAAAGCAACATACCCTAGCAGCAGACTTTAAATAAAAATAACTACTAAAAATTTTATATTTTTTTCCATGTATCCTTTTACCAAATATGTCAATTTCTTAACTAATATTGATTTGCTTATCGACAATCAAACGGAAATATGGAAAAGATGCTCCTTGTGCAGTCTCTAAACTCCACCAGCAGTGAATAGGATAATAATCCAACAATTTTGCCAAGGACATTGCCAATTTCATTTCCTCATTCTCCTTCAGGGGACATGCATTTCAAGCAACGCCCACTTCCAAACTTATTCGCTACTTAAAAGTCTGAAACCAGGAATCTTACACATTATGTGCTACCCCCTTTCCTTTGCAAGCAATGAATTTTGCAAAGCATGACTCAGAGTTCACAGTGGCACATGTAAGCAAAGAATTCTTCAATTACTTTTCCATAAATAAAGCAATATAAGAATTAATTTCATAAACCAGAAATTCAATACTGCAATATTAGATGCAAAATTGATCTCAACTTATCAAATGAGAAATGATCATATCCATTTACTTACTCTGGATGTTGGCTGAATCCTCCGATTAGATCTACGAGGTTCAACACCTTCAGAGTTCGTTTTAGTTGAATCAAAAACTATTTCCTCAATTTTAGCCAACTTCCCAGCAGCTGGTGCAAGTTTTCCTTTATTAATCCGTTCAGATTTAGCATTTGATATGGAAGTTTTCTTGGGAGGGGCATCTGATGGGAAATCCACAGAAGAAAATAAGACTGGGCCCTCTGCTGCTCCATCAGAACTTGAAAATGATCTAAACTCCACTATGTTAAGCTTTCCTGATGTATTTTCGGCCTGGCTCACATAATCCTTGAATTTTGACACATCTGTGGCCACACAATCATCAGCTTCAGAAGCCAAAGTGTTTGATAAATTGTCCTTCTGAGGAATAGCGCTACTAGAAACACTTGGCGGTTTTCCAGTCTTAAGAACCTTAGGCTTGGATACAGCCATGCGTTTATCCTTCAGTTCAACTTTATTTTTTCTTCCACGGGGCTCAGATGCTAGAGGCATCAAATATTTAGTAAATTTAGCAAAATCACTTGTTTCATTGGTCTTACTGCTCTGATTTGCAACATAATGTTTGCTTACTTCCATGAACTTTTTCCTTTTTCCTGGCTTAGGGACACCAAAAATCACTCTTGATCCTTCCTTCTTTAAGCCAGTACGTATCATCCTGAGTGAATCAGGCTTATTGTCATCACTGATGCTTTTACCAATATTAAATCCAGTTTCACTCACTGATAAATCCAGAAAACTCGTGTCATCAGGTTTCCCAGATCCCTTAATGTCAACACTTTTTAAGAGCTTATCTTTCTCTTTGGCCTCAACTACAGGACTGCCTACCCTTGGCCGCTTTTCCTGTGGGGTATCACCCTGAAGAACAGATCAACAACTCGGTACAAAGAAGCAATTGAAGTATTATCAGGAAAACATCAACCACAAGTACAAGTTAGCATATCACCTCATGGGAAGAGCCATTATTATCCCGAGAACTGGACCATTCAACCCAACTACCATTCCTCCACATCAGAGAAGGACGAAGAAGCCATGCTTCGACAACAGATGTTTTTCCTTGAGCTGCAATAAAAATAACAACAAAAGCCTTCATTATTCTCAAAGCACAGGCTGCATAGATTTCGATACTAAGCACATTACAATCAATATTGCAGATAAAATGTTGTACTTGGCTACACATACCAGGAAAATGGACAGTAAATGAATTTTCATCTTTCTTGCTCTTCTCGGTGACAACTCCCTCCCACCAGCTGAAAGACAAATAAACAAACATAATTTCAAAAACTGGTTCATTTATTGACAATTAACACTTAAAGAACTTCAAGCAATTGAGGTTCTCGTTCTCTCTCTAAACACAACAAGAAAATGAAGGATGCATAAGAAATACATAGCATTTGATTCAAAAAAATGATCCAAAACCATCCATAAAACTAGGGCTTAAAATTGCCATATTGTTCACAATTTAAATTTCACGTCAGATTAAAAAAGGAATAAATTTTAGGATTACACGAGATCTAAATAGATTTCCTAAAGGCTGGATTGTTGTTAACTTGTTATTTATAATCACTTTTGTCCACAACTAAGCAGAATCTATTTGACGGGTTTCCAAAAAATTTTCACTGTTAACATATGCAAATGACGATAATGTGGAATTTATTCATTGTATAATTTATCTAGACTATGCATGAAACAATTTTTACACATCCATTTCACTACTTTCCCAACACAGCTAGTCAGAGTCTAACATATGCATACATATTCATTTTGCAGTATTAATTTAGGGCAATATGACAAATTACTGTTGGTTAGTTTGGCTAGCAAATAGACAAATTATCCTACACTACTTCCACAAAATTCATATAAATTTTGAAATGCACCCATGCCATTGCCAATGCACTGCAAGAAGATACGGAAAATAATGCATGCATACCTATCTTCCATCCAGGCATCAACCCTATCTCCAACAGACCAATTATAGTCCCCTATAGCTGCCCTGCTCCTCTTCCTCGTTCCTTCAAATGGCATGGCTCTAATAGGACGAGCATTGCGTATCCTGGGAGCTCTATTCCCTTCACTTTCAAGTTGCACCCACTCCTTGAGCCTATCACCACCTGTAAGACAAGCAGTAAAAACAGGATTGTTAAGAAAACCATCATCAATCCACGTGCACCAGGTTAAACTTCTAATTTGCTCTACCAAGAAAAAGCTTTTACATAAGAAACCAAAGATTGCAAGAGACCCTAACCCTGGTGCACTTAAATGTTTGATCATATTTTATATCTTCCACAACAAAAGCACACTCATCCAAGCAAAATTCCTGATTTAGCATACAGAAAATCATGCAATAATCCCCAACGAGAAAGTAAAAGACTGCATATAATTAACAAGGAGTTGTGCAAAATTCAAGGTCCAGGAGTCTCCAACAGATATGCTTTACCAGCTATCGACATTCAGTTGGTTCAACCAAAGCAAAAGCTACAGTAGGTGTAATAGCTCACCCTCTGATTGAAGTTCATTGTAACACACATAAGCTTTGCCATCTTTCAAATGCAAAATATCGGCCGGTAACCATGCTACTTTCAAGCCACCTCCATCTCTCAATACCTAGAAAAGACGAAATGGCAAGATATAGAAAAAGATCACATACAAATTTAAGATCAATAAACTGTGTCAAATAGCAGCATTTCCTCACAGTAAAAAGGACAAATGCATGCAGAATTTTTTCAAACCAGACACTATATCAACATATTTCTATCAAATACAAGTGCACACACATTAGAACTTAGTAAAGTAATATATTCCTTCAACTAAAATCACAAACCTCAACATGGGAACCCTCCCTTATACTGTTATCTTTTGATGTTTCCTGCGCTTTCTCATGTTCAGTCTGAGTGGTCATGGAAGGTGATCCAAACCCAATCTCAGATTCAAAAGTGACTCCTTTGGTTTTGGCGATATCTGAAACCTTGCGGCCCTTTTGTCCCTTTTTATCCTTTCCACTTGTTGCAGCAGGGCCAAATATGCCACCTGCCAACCTAGAATGATCCTCCATAGACTCTCTGGCCATCTCTCTGAGAGTAGGTGACATTCTATGGTTACCATTCTGCTTTTCCCTCTCGCCTACTGGAACCTCTTTTGGACGACTGACAGATGAACCAGGAGCCTCCATGCTACCACCTTTGTCTCTGTATTTGCTGATAGCAACATATGTCCCAGGAGATGCGTGGGGTATTTTCCAGTATGCTTCTGGACCTGCTTCTACCAATTCAGTCAATGGGAAAGGCTCATCCAAGGCAACAATCTTTCCAGCCTGTGAAACTGCTTCAGCTGCAAGCTCAGCAGCTTTAACAATGGCATCCATGTTTTCAGCTCGCTTTGAAGCAGCTGAAGCAGCTTCCACCCTCCGTCTAGCAGCTTCCCTTGCAGCAACAATAACAGAATTTGAACTAGTAGTAGCATCTTCACCCCTCAAGATGGATACAGGAGTAGCCTTGCCAACCTTCTTCACATTATCAGACAGGATAGCATTAGTCAGAATAGAATTTCTGCAGCCACTTGAAACCAATGCTTCATCAGCCATCAATTTTGCTTGTAAGGCAGCATTTGAGGCAACATGGGCAGCCGCAGCTGCAGCCTTTGCAACAGCAGAAGCTGCTGCTATTGCAACGGCTGCAGAAGTCAATTTAGTTTCAACATCTGGTGCCAACCCAGAATTTTTGTGCTTGTCCATCTGATTCCATATATCTTGACAGTGACTAACAGCAGCAGCAGCAAGAGCAGCTGCATCCTCTGCCTTCTTCTGAGCCTCCTTGAGTTTACTAAGGGTTTCCTCAGACAGAGTAGCCCTCTGATCTGAATCCTGGCCACCCTTTCTGAGAAGATCAGCAGAGCCAGATTTAATGATTTTGTTAGTGGACGACCTGGAAACAATGGTAGCAGGGGTTGTAATGGCAGCAGGCGTAAAGGCATGAGTGGTCACAACTGAAGCCGAAAGGGACTCTGTTTGAGAATGCAGTATAATCTGCCCAAAGTCCTCAGAAACTGCAGTTTTTTTTCTTTTTCTAGGCTTTGGATCGGCAGAGCACTGACCAGGTGTCACTGTTGCTTTTTTAGAGTCAAGAAGGGGAGTCCCTAAAAAAACATTAGCAGGACTCCCACTCTGGACCTTAGGAACTGTGGAAACCTGCTTCATCCCATAAGAATGAGGCGCAGATGCTTCGCTTACAGGAGTCAAGTTAACTGTTTCCGTGATAGGAAGCAAGGGAAAACGAGCATTGCCATCAAATGCAGAAGTCTGTGGAACCCAGGGGCCACGAAAAGGGGATTGGGATATCCAAGGAGCATTATGTCCAACTAAATTCCTTATAGGTGGGGCATGCAATGGAGAAAGTGCCTGCTGATAATCCATGACTGCACCTCTTGAAATGCCAGTAGGTTGAAGAGCATCACTGGAAGTTGTAGGAATACTCCACAGTGGTGATGAAAGGGGGATCAGTGGGTTTACAATTGTTGTTATAGTACCCTTGCTAGCAGACTGAATAGCAGGAGAGGATGTAACCATACTCTGAAGTGCATTTTGTTTGATTGACTGATCAGAAGTTTTAGCACCTGAGCATCTCAACCAAGGCAAGAAGTTAACAAACAAAAGAATCATAAGAAAGTAGTTCAGCAACCTAGAGTCTAGAGAGATACCTATATGTGTCTGCAACGGAGTTTCAGGGCTAATAAGATGAGAGTTTTGACCATGTACCCTATCTGTGCATGCTCGCCAGGCATTCCCCCATATGGTTCTTCCACCATCTACAGAAAATCAAATTACTAACTATATCTGTAAAAAAAGCTCCGAGATATCATAGTTAGAGATAAGAAAACCTAACCAGGTCCCCCAAATGCTGATATCATATATGCCTCATCAGGTGCTGTTCCTTGACTGCAGCAACATTGTTCAAAACAGTTAGATAGATGTGGTCAAATGATCAGAAGCCCTAAAGAGCGATGCAAATACCAGAGGCAACTAGGTTTGACAATGATATCAAAGAACATGTATAAAAATCTCAAGATATGCTCTGTCTATAAGACTGATTGTTGCTAATTTTCAACTCCCCAGAGGAAACTAATAAAAAAAAAAAAAAAAGAAAAGCATCAATAATATGCCAAAACATGTCACTGAGATGCTAAATATATACCAAAAAGAATAAGAGCTACAAAACTTACATCAGAGCTCCATACACAAAAATCTGAGCACGTAATTGAACTTGTTGCAAATCTGTAAAAGGCTGGTGAAAAACTGCAGATGAAGAATCTGAGGTGTTCAAGTCTGGCAGACTAGATACTGAAGTAGAAAGAACACCAAATGGTTTCATATTACCACCTTCC
The DNA here is from genome assembly GCA_038381775.1 of Adansonia rubrostipa. Lineage (NCBI taxonomy): Eukaryota > Viridiplantae > Streptophyta > Magnoliopsida > Malvales > Malvaceae > Adansonia > Adansonia rubrostipa. The sequence goes on along the minus strand of JBBYHM010000010.1, from coordinate 5,286,792 downwards.
ATGTGTATATAGTTCTGCGTCTCATTGGATTGCACAAGCTGGCCAGTTCCAGCTGAAATAAGCGACAAATTACTTGTTCTATCACTTCGTTTTGATTGTCTAGCAGGAGTCGTTTCTTTTGCAGCACTTCCCTTTTTAGCAGCTTCCTTTCCTGCGTTCTTACCACCTGCTCGCCTTGTTTTATGCTGAGAAGTCCCTTTGGAGCCACCACGCACATTGTCCCTCTCAGAAGCCAGAAGATTTTCATGACTCATCTCTTGAGCAGCCTTGGCACCTATTTTGCTTATGCCAGAGGTTGATGAAGTTCCCTCCACGATCTTCTGGTTGTATGAACACAAAGAGTGAGGGAGCAAGTGCAAGAGAGATAGAGCACAAGCAGGATGAAATAATAAAAATGGCACCACAGAAAACTTCTAAAAGATCTTCAGCAAGAAGATAGGAATTGGGAATTTATTTGAGCACAAAAAGGTGAACTTAATATAACCAAAAGAATCACTTTTTTCGAAGATGAAATTTTACCGGGGATATTTTATCATGTTGCATGGTAGAAAAGTGTTGCCAATTCTTTCCAGCTTCTTTTTCAGGCAAATCTGCTAAAGGAGGTACTGCAAAAGTGAAACTTCTGTCTCTTGGAGATACATCATTTCTTTTCGTATCCTGAGAAATAGACTGCTCTTTGTTCGCTTCCCCATTAATGACCTCAGATGCTGAAGCACTCTGATCTTTGGATACTTTCACAACCTCTTCTTCAATTTTAATTTGTGACTGCTCGGAAGTTCTAATGACAATTGGAGAGCCACAGGAAGGATTACCAAGATCAGCAATACTACTTCCACCTTCCATCACGTGAAACTTAGTTTGAGATTCAGATAAAGGCACAGGAGTAGAGGAACTGTTATGAGTCTTTGCGTGATCACCTGCAACATACAAATTAATCCATCGGTAGAATAACATGAAATAATGTGGAAGGGAAAACCGATGAATGATCTCAAAAAAAAAAAAAAAAAAAAAAGGGAAGCCATGAAAGAGGCTAAGCATGCAATTGATTTATGAATTCTATATCCCGGGAAACAAGTAGACAGTTCATAAATTACCCCCTTAAACAGGATATAACTTCAAAAACAGAAATTACATGCAAAAGAAAATACATCCCAAGTACCTGAGGAAGAGGTGGCGGAGGTACCCCCCCCCCAAAAAAAAATAAAAAATAAAAAATAAAAAACTAAGAAAACAAACCAACTTTACCAACATAACATAAAACAGATCTAAGGGACAAGCTGGGGTTAAAGGAGGGATTCCACCATGACAGGCTTAAAATATCTAACTACAATTCAGAAAAAACTGATTGATAAAAGAAACTCATCATAAGCATGACCACTGATCTTCTCTTCAGAAACTAATTTGGGGTCACTATCTTTCGGATGATTTTGGCCAGTAATATGGGAGGGTTCATTTGAAGTTGAAGTCACTGAATTTCTTGACATCTTGTTATCTTGAACTGATACAGCACCTGATGGAAATTTTTTGTTTGCAGACATTAATCTGATGGAGTATCCAGCATCAGAAATGCAAGGATATATGCTTCATTAAGTATAACAACAGTAGCTCATAACCAACCAATCATCATCACAAAAATAAAATTTTCAGAAAGAACTACAATGAGTCAAGGAAGCAGCACCATAATGACAAGGTATGGGCATGGTAAAATGTTAAAATAATTGCTTTAGCTATAGCAGAATAGAACTTGCATACAGACCCTACAAGAATAATATATAAGATATTGGCAACAAGAATATATGCTATTAAATTCAAATTTGGGATGATTACTAGGCAACCCAAGATATCCTATTACTCATAAAAGGTCACCTGCAGCTTCTGATGAACCCATTTTAGAAATAACTTGAACTTCAGCACCATCATTCTCTCTCACCGTTGAATCAGAGATAACAGATGATGCTTGCATATCTTTTACAACCTCCAGTGTGACTCTGCAAAATGTCTGGTCTCCACTTTGGCCCTCAGCATTAGAGGTACCCTCCATTGACAAGGACTGATCAATTATATTAGAAGAGAACTGTCCACCAGTCTCCCAAGGTTCACCTTTTCCGGTTGTCATTCCAGATGTCTTCATGATTGAGAAACTTGCTTCTGGAGATGACACTTTAACCTCTTTCTGATCAAAAACAGCAGCGGCAGGAAGATCCTTACCAAAAGGCAAAAGAACGCAATCCACTGTACCACAGGAACACCACGTTTAAACATGATGCATTATGGGTTAAAGAAAGCAAAATGAAAGGAAGAAAAAGCCCAGTTATCAGAATTACTGCTTCAAAATGTACATACCTGACTTGCCACTGACAGCGACATCAGATTGTAAATTTGAAGCTAATGCATTTGCCATGCCACCTGTGGCAAAGGATGAGGAATCAATTCCCTTTATCACAAGTGGAGATCCATCATCCCCAAAATCTACGTTACTACAATCAGAAGGCAATTTGGCATTCTGCTTTGCGGCAGTTGAAACACTCTGATCACATTTATGCTCAACATTATGTTCGGCGACTATATATTCTTCACATTTTCTCACATCTTCGGCTCCCGAAGTATTGTGGGTACCTTCAACCTTAGAACCTTTACTATCTTCAAAAAACAACAAAGATTTCTCAGATTTGCTGCTCAAGGTTTTCGTATCAGAATGGCAAGCACTTTCTAACAAATCCTTCTTCTCATCAGCATCACATGCTATCTGCAGCATCAAATCCATCTTTGACTCCAGATTCGTACAATTTCTAGTATCAGTATCACTGACCCCACTTTCCTGAACCTTGAGGGTAGTATTACCAACAACAGGCATCGGTGATATTTCACGCAATTTTCCTTCAGACAAGACAACGTCTTCGGATATGCCAGTCTGCAGAGGAATTTCTACATCCACAACCTCACTGCACCCTTCAACCATACGAAGGTCAGAATTCCCTTTGAATATCCTATCACAAGGTTCACCCACAGTAATTGTGCTATTTCCAATTGCATGTTCATCTTCCTTAGATTGCATGTCCAAAGGTGAATGCTTCTGCGCCTGTGAGGTAAAGCTTACTGCATTTTTTATCAAGTTCTCACCATCAATGTGAACATTTTGTCTCAAATCAACATTTGCACCAATGATATGATGTGCAGTATCTTGAGTATCTATCATAGCACTACTTGCAGGGGTATTTTGCACAGAGGGAACCACAGTATCAGTTTGTGACCCAGAAGCAAATTTATCTTCCTGTCCCCGGTTATCCACAGATTGATCAACTGAAGCTTCTACTTTATTTTCATTAACAACAATTTGTTCACCATCTTTAGACTCATCCCCCTCAGTCACACGTAAGTCGTTATTTCTGGTGTTTGGATCTTTGAATACCCCATCAAAAGATGGGTCACATTCATGTGTTTGAGAAACATCTTCAACCAGCTGATGATCTCCTCCTACATCACCTTTCAATCCAGAAAATTTCCCCAGAATCTCACCTGTCTGTAAGCCAGGCTGTAAGTCATCCCCTCCTCTAGAAAGACCACCATCTCCATGTTTCAAACTAGGCTCCATCTGCTTTATTATGCAACCCAGTCCACCACAGGCATCTGAATCCTTACTAATAGTTTGATTAGGAATAGATTCGTCCTGTCCTACAGATTTTAATAGCATTTCAACAGATTCTGAGGAGGCTGCCTCAGACCAGACATTGTTGCGCCCAGGAATCAAACAAGGTTCTGCTGCACTTGAACTAAATGCAATCCCAGTACTCCCCCGTGAAAAATCTTCAATCCACTGATTATCTTCGCTACTTTCAATGCCAAGAAAAACTTCAGTCTCAACTAAGCTATCAAATCTTAGATGCCCGTTAAGGTTATCATCAAAATCAAATCTAGGGAGAGTATATGGACATAAAACAGGAGGAAATTTATTGTTCCCTTCATCAGTTAAATTAATATTCTGGCTTTGGAAATCATTGTCATCATAATCCATGAGTGTATCCCTAAAACAGGAAAAGTTTAGAAGAAAAAAGGCTTATCAAAATGAAGTTGAAAACTTGAAATAATACACAGATAAAGTGTTTAGGCCTCTGAGTTTTAAGAGCGTCCTGCCACAGTATCAATTGCATAGGAAAGGTGTAAAATTTAGAAACTTTCTCCAATTACCCAGCTAATTACTTCCTGTAGGGTTGACTACTAATTTAAAGTTCAAAGAACAGTAAATTCAAATTAATTAATTAATTAATAGGAAGCATTGAAAAGTTGCTAATTCACATTGCAATATTACATATTAATAGGAAGCATGGAAAAGATGTTAATTCACATTGCAATATTACATAGTCTAACATCATCACAAAAAATGAAAATGAGATTAAATATGCAACAAAACTAAGAATACTTAATTGTCGAATACGAATTCTTCTCTTCCCTGTTATGGTATGAAAATCTGATGAACTACATTTACCAATTTTGATGCATTCAAAGTCCATCTTTTAGGGGAAAAAAAATCTCAGCAAATATTTATTTGCAGTAAACATGTGCCAAAAACAAAAAAAAACAAAATTTAACAGTTAAAACATCATATCACATTAATCGAAGAGAAAAGACCCATCTAGGATTAACTAAGTTGTTAAAACTACAATTACATAAATAAAAGGGAAAGACACCTTATGCATTTCCATAATTCATTCCCTAGGTCCCAAAAAGAGGGTAATCTGAACCTAGACTATGCCAGAACTTTGATCTGATAATTTTGTCCAACCATGGACATAGGTTCTCCAAAAACAATTTAGTACGAGGAAGTCCCGGCAAAGGCTCATAAACTAATTCGCAAATAAGGCTTGGAGGATTCAGCTTTCAGTAAAAGAAGCCAGAAAAAATCAACTTGGTCAATTCAACGCAAGCTTGACGTGACAATTGAAACATAAATCAATTTAAATTAACATCAGATCATGTAAAAACTGAAATCTTTCAACAATAAGCAAGTGTGTTTTTGATATGGCAGGATTAAGAATAAGGAGATACACTCATCATCACACACAGGTGTAAATAATTGCCAAATGCACGACTTAGAGAAGTTAACACAAAACAATCAGCTTAATATGTTCAGTTAAATGGAAACACAGAAAGTATAGACCCACATGTGGAGTTTGAAAACTCCACTCCAAGTTGACAAGGTAATAATCCTTAAGAATAAAAACAAACATGTATCTTTCTTCCCGAACTTATCAGTTAGTTGCACTCAGATATCAATAACACTTACTAGCTTCCAACACAACCCTAGCTCAAAACACTAACTAGTCAACTGTGAATGGAATCAAACCACGATTAGTCAACTCTGGATTGAATTAGTAATCCTCAACAGTATTTCCTATGGACATAATGCCTTTTGGTTTGAAAACAGTTCCATCACTGTTCCAGAAAGCCATGACAAAAATCTTTGCTCCCATCCTTCGCAATGCATTGATTTGCATTGATGATCTTCTTCTCTTCTCCCCCAATAACTATTAGAAAATTAAATTAAAATAAAAGAAATTGGTATAACATAATTGAGTGAGCTACAGTCGAACTTGAAAAGTGCACGGAAGAACTTAGTTTCCGATCTATTTAAGCAGAAAACCACACAAATTTAATTCTAAACTTTAAATAACACTAAACTTACCACTTCAAAAAGATTAAAAAAAACTGTTCTCAAGCTCTAAATAAACATGAAAAAGGAAAACCCCAAACAATTTGTTTAATAAAAAAACCAAGTAGGAATATGAACAGTTACCAGAGCGAGTAAGTCTAGAGACGCTACCTCCCTCCATCCGGTGATGAAATCCCTGGCCGTTTGATCTCAACGCCTCCTTAATTGTACGGTCATCTACTGCACCACAAAACTCCAATTCAAAACAACACCAGTTCAACCACACCATAACACCAACAACAACAAGGAACCAAACTATGAACAAAGAAAAGAAAAAACAAAAAGACGAAAGATAAAAAGAAAAAAAATTGTTTGAATAAAACCTGAACTCACTTAGGAGTAAATTAATTCAGGAATTCAATAGTAACTACAACTCACCGGAATATTGAATTCTCCAGCGGATCGAGTTAGGGTTCCGGTGAGTCAAGTAAAAAAACTCAGTTAAAAGAAAAGAGATTCCTCAGGTGTAGTAAGGAAAAGCTTTTGGTTTTGGTTTTCCCTTTCTTTTTTTTCTTATTTTCCTCTTTAAATTTTCGTTGGGGCAATGAGAAAATGATACTAAAAGAGTGTGGTGATATAATTCTGAAAAAGCGGGCTTCAGAGTGAACTCCAAAAATGGCGATTATGAGATGGCCCTCAATGTTACGGAATGTGACACGTGGCTTGTTCTTATAAGTCGATAAATAGATCCCAATAATGTTAACATTACGGCCATTCTTCGTTTGCTTTGCCACAGACGAGTCCTTTGCGGTTCGATTAACTTCACGTGTGTGAAACTTGAAGGTGAAGATGGGAACTGTGACCGGTGGAATATACCGGAGGAATGTGAGACTAAGTTGACTGTTCTTTCATTTTAAAAAGTTTGAATTTGGGAATTCCAAAGTCATATCCACTGAAGAACACACGTGGCGGAACGTCTGTCCATTATTATTTTATCAACGGTGCGATTTTTTCCTGTATTTTGTTAGCAATAGTTTTGGACCGTTTGATTAGAATAATCAGTCCAACACTTTGCGAGTTAGGTTCAAAAGCAACATTGTGGATGTCGCCAAAATGGTGCTTTCACAAATGATTCTTTTCTGATAGTGTTAAGCAAATTTTTTAATTTCATAAAAAAAAAAGTCATTTTAAAAATGTATATATATTTTCTTTTTATTTTAAATTATCTTTTTATCTTTTAAATATATTTTAATAATATATTATTATGTTAATTTCATTTATAAAATCTAAAATTTTCTGCAAATGAGATAATTTCTCAAAAATGAAATCTGAAATTTATCTTAAAGATTCATTCCCGTAGTTTTTCCACCATTGGCTATTGCGAACATGAGAGAGTAGCCTTTTGAACTTAATTTCTGTAGAAACGCCTTGTTTTAAATTAAATTAAAAGAGATGAACTTTGATAACTGCTCTTAAAAGTATCAATGGTATGTTTAGTATATTGTAATAGTTATTTTATTATAAGTTAATTCTGTGTGCTATAATAATTTGATCGTTAATTTGCTAAATATATTTTTTATGAAATAATCGATTCTAACTTTATTTCGCAACAGTCTTAAGTAAAATAAAAAATTACTTTAAAAAATTCAAATCTCTTTAATCAAGAATTTGAATCCTATAATATTTCCTTCTACTTGACTATTTCTTTCTATTCCAACCTTATTTTATTGCCATAAAACTTCTATTCTTTTGCAGAAACGTAAATTACTAATTCTTTTATGTTTGGGAAGTGTGTGTATATGGATAGATATTTTTGTTTTCGTAATTTGTAACCTCAGAGCACCACAGAGTAGAGTCATGAACTCGTATGATAGTTACATGTCTCTTAACTCAGTAAGGAAAAAAAGTGTTGACCCACTTTCCTTCAAGAAATGATAGACAACACAAGTGGGATCGAAACTGGTGGAAACATGGGGTTCACACCAAGAACACGCAGACTTTGTTTCGTACTTTCATATAATTTCTAGCTCAACAAATTGGTAATTATTTGAAGGCTTGGTAGATTGCAATACTAGCATCTATGCTCTGATAGTACCTTGGCATTTGTTTTTATCCGTCTAAGTCGAAAAAGAGAATCTAGGCCTATGTTTCTTGTGATACCTTGGCAATTGTTTTTATCCGTCAAATGTCGAAAAGCAGAATCTATGCATGCGCTTCTTTACAGTGTTTTCCTTCTTTCTTTTGTCCAACAATGTTGCTAGAATTTGAAACCATGGACATGAGTTAAAAAAAGAGAATCAACCAAACTTTTTAAGTACTATCTAATTCACTCTCTTAACCTGAAGGATTGCTGTTGGGAGTTGGGACAGAACTGGGCAATGGCATCTTTTCTTTTCAGCCATTGAACTAGGCATATCAAAGGAGGAAAAATTAGTACGAACTCCACGGACAACATGACAGCTTAAAAGCCCTAAACAAGTTGCTTGAACGGGTTCAGTCTGGTGGGTAATTCCAGGTTTTAAAACCTAAATTTCTAAGCTTTCTTGGGCCATCATCATATTTCTGAGGATCAATCTGAATGGGCCTTGGTTGACATTTAGACATTTAGTGCCATATTGCCATCTTTTGTTAAGATGCACTATGAATTCTCGTATCAACATGGCCCAAAAGGTTTAGAGCCTTCTCTAAAAATGTAAGCACTCTCGAAATTCTCGAGTTTTACAGTGTTTTTTATTAAGATTGCCAGCATCCCATTGTTAAGTTTTTCAGTTTAAATGAAGACGCAAGTTAAAGATTTTGAGATGACATATAGATTGACCAAAACCTTCAGGTTCAAAAACCTAGGTAAAGCCAATAAATATTTACTAGTTAAGACATTGAATCTCAAGTAAAGAGTATTACAGTAGACATACTAACCAAGAACTTTACTGTCAAACCAATAACATCGTTCTTTCCGAAATTCAAAGTTGGTCACTGTCAGTGTCTGCCACTGTCTCAAAAAAATTAGGATGTCAGAAGAACAAAAATGTCATAGGCTTATAGCTAAACTTGGCACTAATTTTCCAAAGAAGGTATTAACACTAGATTGAGCAAGATTAAGATGTAAAATGAAATGGACATAGAATTACAAGTAAGGATGACCTGGAACATCTCCCCTCGGTCAAAAGCAGCGTTTCACTGCTTATAATATGTCGAGAATCCTCGTTAACTGTCTAGAGTCAAACTCACACCAACCATGGTTTCTCTGTTAAGTTTTTTGAGAAAATATAGCTGAAACTTGAACAATCAAGGCAAGCAGTCAAATAACCTGTGATGACTTCCTCTTGGATTTACCATCGACACATTTCTGTACGAGTTGTGGAGCTTTTTGTCAACATTTTCAATAACCCAAATTCAAAAGTTCATCTGAGCTAATCGAGGCTTCTTTTGCGGAGCCTTTCGAGCACTCTTGGAAGAAATATTTTCTTTGATTTTTTTCACAACTACGTTTGCTTGAAGGAACTCTCATTTTGCAACTTCCAATTCTTCTTTAACAGTTAATGCTGTGTAAACTTTTAGCTAAAGACAGTAAGATTAGCGGAGAACAGGTTACGATTGGTAGCAATGTCAAGGAAGAAAAAGATGGCTTGAAAAATCAATGATATGACACAGAAATTTACTGATATGACATCTTTATGTTATTAAGAGGAAAAGTCACTATATAAGTTTGAGGTTGACTTTTGACATTTCAATTGGAACAAACAACTGCTGAAGCACTCTTTGAATCCTTTAATTCCCTAATATCTATGTTTCAAA
>JBBYHM010000010.1:5242720-5270078 GCA_038381775.1 Adansonia rubrostipa | reverse complement strand
ATAATTTTAGTTTCATTTGATAGGTTCGAATTTGGTTGAAGTTTATTCTTGTTTGTTGACCAAATTGGCTGATTTCAGCGTTAGTTCTTTTTCAGATCACTTTCCAATAAGGTTTTCTATTGTTCTAACTTTTATTACAAGACAATTCTTGATGACTCAAGATCTTCGATTGCGTGTTTCATGTTCTTTCAAATTAGACCGTTTGCTTTTGACAGGGTTAGGCAGTCTTGCCTGAAAATGAGAATTCAGGAATTGGTGAAGTTAAGCATCTAACTTAGGAATTTCCTAGTCCCTCCTGGGGAAAAAGGAAAGGAAATTTCAGCTCATGAAAATTTCGTGCACGCACCGTTCTATATAATTTTCTTAATATTTCTCTGTTACAAAGAAAATTAGTGTTTGAAAATAAAAGAAAAAAATTTATAATATTGAGATTTGAATACACAACTATTAAATATCATTCATTAAATAATATTTGTATGAATCAATTAAATTAAATCACTGATACTTTTTAACGTTTTCTTTTTCCTCATTCTCTTGGTTTGCTTTTTTAATCCGAAATTATATAACTAGTAGACCTCAGAAGCAAGCAATCGATTTTAGGTTATGGTTTTAATGATTTAATGATTCAACAAATGTGTTGGGAAGAACTTTTCAACTTTATGGACTTGGGAAGGGCACTTACCAGAATTGCTTTTGCTTTGAAATAGCATTACCTGACCCTCTAATAGTGAAAACTAGAAAGGGAATTTTTTATTTGTCGAAAATTTTCTATGTTTTAATAATAATAAATATATATATATATATATAAAACCAGCAATGCAAGGCTCCTCTACTGTTGGCAACTATATCCAATTCTCGTCAATAATTCTGCTGCAATCACCAAATTGCATCATCCTCCACCTCCGTGGATAATCAAATCAACTTCAGAGAGATGATGGCTGCTTTTATTTTAGTTTGTAAACAAGGACATTTAAGGCCAAAGTCTTCCAAAGTTTCGCTTTCAAAAGCGCAATGAAGTTATCCTGATAAATGGGTGCACCATTTCATTATGTATTAATATATATATATATATATATATATATATATATAATTCTTGTTGGCCATTTCAAAAAGTCCAAAGGCCCTCTTCGCTTTCCCTTTCAGACCCGTTTCTTAATTTCTTTCAAAGACAAGCTATTTGGTTGATTCCATGATAGAAATCACATATATATAAAAAATGTTTCCTATTATTTGTTCCTCTTTTGGCCTTTGTCAACAATGCCGCTGATGAATATTTAGTACCACCTTGCCTTGACTAACTTTTTTAATTACAACTACACACATAGAGATGATTATAGACTTATTTTTTTTTTTGATATAAAAGAGATTATAATTTAAACACAAGAAAAGATTATAAATACAAAAAATCGACTTTCAAACCTCTTAAATATCACATTTAAAAAATTAATTACACAAATCAATACATTAAATTTCTAATTCAATAATATATTTATGTCAATGTTTGAAATACCTAAAAGTTACCGGCTAACAAATATGCCTTAAGATGGACAAAAACAAATATGCCTCAAGGAAATTTGTCTGTCCTAAATGTCTTGCTTCCACTTTCAATTCATGTGTAGTTCAACAATTTTACCAGGGGACTTCCATTAACATCAGAAACATTACGAACTTTTTCTTTTTTTTTTTTTTCAGAAATAAATTTCGACTTATTGGTACTTTAAATTATTATTTTAAGTTTTTCAAAAAATACACTATTTTTCCTTAAATTTAAAAAATTAAAATAACAATTAAAAAAGTCTCTACTTACATCCATAAACGATCCATTTTAAAAGAATAACGCATTAATCACTAGTTAGGGACGGAAGATAAACTACTCTAACAAGTAGGCGTCAATGATGTCATTATGATTGGGGTTTTGAGAATTATAAACTAGCATTGATGACGAATCAAAGTCATCCATTTGGCAAGATGCCCATTAGCTTTGAGGAAGGTACAAAATTCAACTAAACCATATTCAATTAATAATTAAATGAAAGGACTTAGTTTTTATTGGATTTTTGAGGGTAGCCATATTTAGTGGCTGAAGCATTTTCACCTCCACCCCACCCCCCAACATGTCACCCACAATGTTGCTTCTTCACAGTCAATTCATATATTTAAAAAAAGATTTCAACTAAGATTCCTATAACTTTTTTACTTCTAAGTCTCTATTTGACCTCTTGTTCTACATCAAGAATTCTTAAATTTTAACTTTATCTCTCTAATAATAATTTATTAAAAATTAAAAAGTTCAAATTAAAAAAATCAAAGAAGCGATTGATATATGGAAATCTGAAAATGCAAAACATTTCTATGGATGCAGCAAAAGAAGTCGCAAATTTCCTAGTAAGTTATATTTGTTTGTTTATTTTCAATTGCATTTGGTTTATTTTTGGAAACTTTGGCATTCTCTAGTTAAAACTGGATTAATGATGAAATTTCAATCCTAACACGAATGGTTGCTCTGCGCAAATATGTTGGTTTTATCTGTAATTATGATCTTTTTCAATATGTGATTGATAACATAGTGTTAACTGGTGCAAAGATTGTTGCTTTAGATGTTTATGGTAGTTACTTGTTATGCAAAATTCTCATTTTTCCTTTTGAATGTTCGAAATTATCTGCATGATGTCTCCCTGGAGTGGAATCTGAGCAATTTTCTGGTACTTTTTTTTTTTTTTTTCATTTTAGCATAAGTTTCAAGTAATGATTCTAATACCTGATGTCCTGAATCATCTGTTTTTAATTCTTAGAATCTTTTTGACACCGTTTTCATTTAAATTTTACCAAAACAGTCTCCCAAAAGTTCACCGATTCTTCATTTATGTTGATATTCGAGATCTACATGCTATAGGTGAGCGATCATCAAATGGTTATTTGCTTATTGCAGCAAGTGGAGGACTCAATCAACAAGAACAGGAGTAGCGGAATTATTTATACATTTTGCTATATTTTTGGGTAAATATCCTAATGAAAGATCTTGTAATTGCTTCAATGTCAAATGTACTTATTAATGAGTGTCTACAAAGTACTGTTACTCTTGCATTATGTATATTGAACCAGTAAGGTTTGCTTTAGTCGATTTGAATAATTTGAGTTTCTGTGTGCCTCTGAGATTTAGGCATCCTACTGAGTTTACTATCTCCACTGACAATGGAGTATGCTATTTGTTTAGAAATCATAATTTGCTTCTGGCACACAGATATCAGATGCTGTAGCTGTTGCTCGGATTCTGAATGCAACTTTAGTGGTGCCTCAGTTGGATCGTAATTCCTATTGGACGGATAATAGGTAAGTTGAATTAGCTTATTTAGAAGCTCTGCTAAATTGATATCATCCTATTCCACTGTTTCATTGCTAAGTGTTTTTTTTCTTGACATGCAGTAACTTTGTCAACATTTCCGATGTCAACTGGTTTATTTCTTATCTTGTAAAAGATGTTGCCATTGTAAAAAAAGTTCCTGATAAGTTCATGCGATCAATGGAAAAAAATCTGTACACGATGCGTGTCCCAAGGAAATCCCCTCCAGAATATTATCTAGACCAAGTTCTGACAATACTTAAAAGAAGACAAGTAAGACTACTTTCAGATACTCCATCACTGATGCTAGTTAGTTTGACCGTAGACATAATTTCCACAAATGAACTTTCTGTTTCTTGTTCACTCCCTCAATTGTCTGTATAAATATGTAAATTGTGTATTTTTTGTGAAATTAAATGCATTTAATTCCGCAAATTATCAACAATTCGAGCATCTTTCGTCAATAAGAGAGAAATTAAAGAAGAAAAGAGATGATGGAAGTTATTTACTTCAATTGCTTTTAGTTGTCTGGGCTGGAAAGAAGTAATAAGCACAGAAAATAAGAATGCTGCAATTATTGTAGTTTTTCATCTATGTTCTATTTGTCCTCTTTTGGAGGTTAGAAGAGAATTTATGAGTGCCAAATTTCTTCTCTCTTCTTTTCACTTCTCTCTTTCTCTCTCCTGGTTTTACGGTTCAAAGGCTAGAATTTTAACAACTTCCTATCATTTTGTCTTCTCTGTACTTCAATCCAAGCTCTATGTTAGTAGAATATTCTGAGCACACATTTTCTAGGATATTATGGTTTTAACATGGGAGTATTATGGCTTTCACATGGGAGTGCAGCAGTTAACACTCTGAAAAATTGGTAGGTCCTCCTGCAACTGGCAAAGTTTGATTATAGACTGGCCAATGACATGGATGAAGAGCTACAAAATTTACGTTGCCAGACAAATTTTCATGCTTTAAGATTTACAAAACCTATTCAAGAACTTGGACAGAAACTTGTCATGAGAATGCGTGAGATGGCAAAACGTTTTATGGCTGTCCATTTGAGGTTTGTTGCTAATTCCAGATGGGTATAATTGAACTTTTGAAATATATGTGCATATCAACAGGAACTTTAACTCTGTAATCTGTTGAGATGTACATCCTGACATTGGGTTTTGTCAGTAGCCCTTCACTTTCATGTGGTGATCTCTAATTCTTTAAACCAGATAAGCAAGTGACTGTATAGAAGACCTTTCCCTTTTAAGTGCCCAATCCTCAAAATTTTGGAAATGCATCTTAACTTCTGTGAGTTTATATTATACATTTTTCTGTTATGTTTTACTTTGTATCCAGCAACCACTTTCTGCATCAATGACTCCTGCAGCACTTCCACATCTAAGTCCATGTGTATTCAATAACAACACATTGGCTCATTAGCATATCCATAGAGAAACATTCTTGAATATGATTTTAAACTCTGAAGACCTCTTTTCCCTATACGATTCAAGCTCTTTTCATTACAGATTTGAGCCAGATATGCTAGCGTTTTCTGGTTGTTACTTTGGTGGAGGGGACAAGGAGAGATACGAGCTTGGAGAGATACAAAAAAGTGGGAAACATTAACAGTGAGATGCCATTTTTTATGACTTCTGAGCCAGTTCTCTCTTTAGCATATACCATAAGAATTGTTGTCAGAATGAGTGCTGATGTTATTTTTTCTTTAGGCATCCTGCATTTATCTAGTAAAATTGTACTCGGCCTCGTATTCATGCAGGATTTAGATGTTGATGGAGAGGGGAGGCGAGGTAAATGTCCACTTACTCCTCATGAAGTAGGATTGATGCTGCAGGCACTTGGTTTTGCAAATGACACATACATCTACGTTGCATCTGGAGAAATATATGGCGGAGAAGAGACTCTGCGACCACTAAGAAGTCTCTTTCCAAACTTCTATACAAAAGAGAGGCTTGCTGATGAAGAGCTGAAACCTTTTCTTCCATTTTCTTCTCGCCTTGCTGCCATTGACGACATTTTTTGTGATGAAAGTGATGTTTCTGTCACCAATAATAATGGAAATATGGGCCAAGATTCTTGCGGGTCGAAGGTGAGAAATCTAGTTTTTCTTGTGTCATTCTTATTTCCAGTAGTCTCATATCTTGCATATATGTGGTAGCTTTTATGTTAATCTAGAAATTAATATGTTGAATTAATTTAAAGACATCAACTAAGGAGCAAAATAATGCTCTTAACATAATCATGTGTTAATTTGCAAACCCATAAAGCAGGTGTGGGCTTCTGATGTGAGGTTTTCCTCTTTGGTGGGCCTATGTGTTAGCTTAGATGTTAAATATTACATAAGAGAATATATAAAGTGTGAACTTTTATGAACATCTTCAGTTGAAGGTTTGCTATAAAACTGCTTGCTATAGGCTCCATATCCGCGTATCTTTTCTTAGTTCTTTTACAATATTCCACATTGGTTGCATATTTTAGCATGGTGTTTTTTCTCTTTGGACTTTCCTTAATTATTCATGATTGCTTGTCGGGAATCCAAGGAGGTACATGGGACACAAGAGGACCATAAGACCGAATGCCAAGAGGCTCTGTCCTTTATTGATGAAAAGGAATAAGATGGATTGGGACACCTTTGCCAGAAAGGTGAAAGGAAGTTCAAAGAGGATTCATGGGAGAGCCAAATGAGATGAAAGCAGGATGCAGTAAATTTCACGAATATCCATATTCGTGTATCTGTGAAAAGCCACTAAGTGATGTTATAGACAACAAGAGAGGAGATCCTCGGTCAGAACAGGAGGAAATCAATGATTGAGGAAGAGGAGCAAGTAAGAAGAGCCAGCTTCAGGCTTATTTTATGACCAGAACTTGTTTGTCTATTGATTGATAGTGATTTCACCTGATATGTCCGCCGTTGTCTATTATGTCCGCAGAAAATTTGACAGAACATGCCATTTCAGCCAAAACAAGGTCAGGGAAGTTTCTCTTGTTTCTTCTTATTTTTACTTGCCAGTTACGTGAAAAAAAAAAAAAAAAAAAAAAAGAACCCTTGTGCAAGAAAAGGGAAGTTCAAAAATTTCGAATGGTGATATATATCTGCCTAATAACTACTAATAGACATGTAGTTACTGGGTCTGATTAAAAAGTACGATACCGCAGCGTGTTTCGTTTGGTGGACTGACAAAATTTAATTCAAGCGCTCACTAATCATTATTTTGGGGGATCTTGGCTGTGATATTTTCATGCATTGCACGTAAATGAACTCATTTTAAGTTTTCAATGTCTAGCTTCTCATTTATTTACGGATTTGACACTCCATTACTTTTCAATATAATCATCATTTACAATACTTTTAAAATAAGTAAATTTTAAACCTGAATCGTAATAACAGATTTATTGAAAAATAACGGAAAAAGGTTGCCGATTGGATCCTAATCCTTATTTTGCATCCTTTTGGAGCAACAAAAACTAGAAGAAACCCAACGAATTTCGGTCTATGCAGAAAGCTGCCAGGCCTAACAAGCTTACGAGCAGTTGGGAGCAACAAAGTACATGGGGTTGATCGCCTGCAATTCTACTCTGCAAATATCAAGCTATACTACATGAACACAGTTCCATATACAAGCCATAAAGCCATGGCCTAGACCAGAGAGATCAGATTATAATTGTAAACAAAAACTAAAAATCAGTACAAATATATATATATATATATATATATATATCTAATGCTACATCTCAAAAGCCAACGAAGCAATTTTCGTTCCTAGCTAGCTGTCACCTCTATCATGATAATAATTTACACGAGCTACACTGGTCTATGTTGATCGTCCAACAATCTCTGAATTTTCTTTAGATTGGATTCCAGTAGGTGCAAAAAGGGCCACATCTCTCAACCTTGGTTATTTCCTGTTATTTTCAGACAGTTATCATTACATGCATCGATGTACATTTGGTAACAAAAGGCTAGAGGACAACAACATCGATTCGACAATAAAGGGATAAGAAATTTAAAAGTATCACCTCTGGTGGTACTCCTGCCTTGACTTTTGTGACTTCTGTCGAGTGAAACAGTAGGAATTTTCGAGATTGTCAATGAGCTTTGAAGCCCTTCCAATAGCTGTGGGCAACAAACAAGTTCCATGACCAGATCAGACAAATTATAATATATCTATTAAAAAAATGCATGAAAATATATGTGCGGGTAGTGATGATCATGGGTTTTCTTTCTTTTCAATAACATACATTATCTTCATCACCGATTTCAGACAAGTAGAACTAGATAGAATAAAGAGAGAGACGCAGACAAATAACTCATAGGGTTAAGTGAAATAATAGAGGTAAAGAAGCATACACTAGTTGAATATGAACAGCACCAAGCATAAGAATTCTCCTTAAAGAAGCAAAAACAGCAAAAATAAAACTCTTACGTTCCCATTGTCATTCAACAAAATATTCTACATGGATTGAAACTACCAAGTAAAATACCCTAGCACATAGTTTAAACCCACTCATATTTATATTTTGACACATATCTAACCTAATATGTTATATGTCAAACTCAATTTTGATTTCCTTATTTACAATTAAATAGAAATAAGGCACAGATGTTGATTTCCTTATTTGCAATCATTTCCCTATTCCCCTCCAGGCAAAATGTTGTTCCTATATTCCAAGCAAACCCCCACTTCCCAACTTGTTACCTATTGAGTCTGCAACCAGGAATCTTACACATAACATGTCACCAATTTGCGAGCAAAGAATTTGGCAAAGCACAACTAAAAGTTCACAGGGGTAGGTGATGTACAAGCAAAGAAAATTTCAAGTAATTCTGATATTGCAATATTAAAAGCATCAATGATAATTAACTTATGAGATGAGAAATGACCATATCTATTTACTTACTCTTGACGTTGGCTGAATCCTGCGATTAGATCTACGAGGTTCAACAACTTCAGAGATTGTTTTTGTTGAATTGCCATTCAAGACTTTTTCTTCCTCGATTTTTGCCGACTTCCCACCAGCTGCTGCAAGTTTCCCTTTATTAATCCGTTCAGATTTAGCATTTGATGCAGCAGTTTTCTTGGTGGGTGCATCTGATGAGAAAGCCACAGAAGAAAATAAGATTGGGCCCTCTGCTGCTCCATCAGAAGATGAAAATGATCTAAACTCCATCATGTTAGGCTTTCCTGATATATTCTCAGCATGGATTATAGAATCCTTGAATTTTGACACATCTGAGGCCACAGCATCATCAGGTTCAGAAACCATGGTGTTTGTTAAGTTATCCTTCTGAAGTATAGTTCTACTAGAAACGCTAGGCAGTTTTCCAGACTTAAGAATCCTGGGCTTGGATACAGCCATTCGTTTTTCCTTTGGTTCAATTTTATTTTTTGTCCCACGGGGTTCAGATCCTTGAGGCATCAAATATTTTGTAAGCTTATCTGAATCACTTGCTTCATTAGTGTTACTACTCTGTTCTGTAACATAATGTTTGCTTACTTCCATAAACTTTCTCTTCTTCCCTGGCTTAGGAACACCAAAAATCACTCTTGATCCATCCTTCTTTAAGCCAGTACGTATCATTCTAAGTGAATCAGGCTTACTCTCATCTCTGGTGCTTTTACCAATATTAAATATTTTTTCACTTGCAGATAAATCCAGCAATCTAGTGTCATCAGGTTTCCCAGATTCCTTAATGTCAACATATTCATCTTTCCCTTTGGCCTCAACCGCAGAACTGCCTAATCTTAGTCGCTTTTCTTGTGGGGTATCACCCTGAAGAATAGATCAATGATTTAGCACAAAGAAGCAATTAAAGTGTCATCAGAGAAACATCAATCACAAGTAAAAGCTAACATATCACCTCATGGGAAGACCCATTATTATCCCGAGAACTGGACCATTCAACCCAACTACCATTCTTCCACATCAGAGAAGGACGAAGAAGCCATGCATTGACAACAGATGTTTCTCTTTGAGCTGCAATATAAATAATAAAATGAAGATTTATTAATCTCAAAGAACAGGCTGTATAGACTATACTACTGAGCACGTTACAATCAAGATTGTTAATAAATGTTTTAGTTGGTCAGTCATACCAGGAAAATGGACAGTAAATGAATTTTCATCTTTCTTGCTCTTCTCAGTGACAACTCCTTCCCACCAGCTGAAAGACAAAGAAAAAAACATAATGTCAAACAACATTCATTTCTTGATAATTAATATTAAAAGAACTTCATAGAATTGAGATTCTCCTTCCTGCTCTAACACAACAAGAAATACAGGATAGGTGGAAAATACATAGCATTTGATTCACAAAGGTGGTCCAAAGCCTTCCACAAAAACAGGGCTTAAAAATGAATTGTTACATAGATCAGTTTGTTCCAAACTCAAAAGTTAAATAACAACTTGTCAGATTACAAAATGACAAATCTTAGGGTCCCATAAAAGATCTTTATGGATTTCCTGAAGGTTGGAATGTTGTTAACTTGATATTCAGCAAAAGATCTTTATGGGTTTTCTGAAGGTTGGATTGTTGTAAACTTCGTATTTATGATCACTTTTGTCCATAATTAAGCACAATCTATCAATGGGTTTCCATGAAATTTTCCACTGTTAACCTATGCAAATGAAAATAATGTAGAATTATTAGTTGTATAATTTATCTCACACCGCTTATGAAACAAGTTTTCACATTCTTTTTACCATCATTTCTTGTACAGCTAGTGAGGATTTAAAATATGCATACAGATACATCCTGCAGTATTTGATTTAGACAACATGACAAATCGCTTATGCTGCTAGTTTGGCTAGGAAATATTGATAAATAATCCTACACTACTTCCTCACAGATTTTATAATGCCCCCACAATCTTCCACAGTACCATTTCTGTCCAACAGACCGCAAGAAATAAACAGCAAGAAGATATAGAAAATGCATTCATACCTATCTTGCATCCATGCATCAATCCTATCTCCAACAGACCAATTATAATCCCCCATGGCTGCCCTGCGTCTCTTCCTTGTTCCCTCAAATGACACGGCCGTACTATGACAAGCACTGCGTATCCTGGGTGCCCTATCTCCTTCACCTTCAAGTTCCACCCATTCCTTTAGCCTATCACCATCTATAAGATAAGCAGTCAAAACAGGTTTGTCAAGAAACTATCATCAATGCATGCATCACATAAAACTTCCAAAGAAATTGCTTTCCCGTAAGAAACCAAAAGTTTGAAAACAAGAAAGATACCCTAACTATGGTGCATTTAATCACGTTTTCTATCTCCCCACAACAGAGGCACACATCATACAAGCAAAATTCTCATTCAGCATAGAGATGATCATGCAATAATCCCCAAACAGAAAGTAAAATTGCAAGGATTCTCCAACAGATCGGCTTTACTAATTATCAACACCTGGTTGATTCAACCAAAGCATAAGCTACAGTAGGTTCGATATCTCACCCTCGGATCGAAGTTCTTTGTAACAGACGTAAGCTTTGCCATCTTTCACATGCAGTACATCAGCCAGGAACCATGCTCCTTTCGAATCATCCCCATCTCTCAATACCTAGACACGAGGAAATGGTAAAATTGTAAAAAAATCATATACAAATATAAGATCAATAAAACATATCCAGCTGCAACATTTCCATAAAGTAACCAGGACAAATGAATGCAAATCTTTTCAAACTCAGAACTACATCGAAAAATTTCCATCAAATGCAAGTGCATGCATAAACTTAGAACTTGGTAAAGTTCTACATTTCAATTAAAGATCACAAATCTCAAATTATATTCCAACTAAATGCCACGAACCTCAGCATGGGAACCTTCCCTTATATTATTATCTTTGGAGGTTTCCCTTGCTTTTTCATGCTCAGTCTGAGAGGTAACTAAAGGTGGTCCAAAAACAATCTCAGATTCAGAAGCAACTCCTTTAGTTTTGGCAACATCTGAAGCTTTGCGGCCCTTTCGTCCCTTTTTATCCTTTCCACTAGTTGCAGCAGGAGCCAAACTGCTGTCTGTCAATCTAGGACGATCTTCCATAGACTCTCCAGCCATCTCTCTAAGCGTAGGTGACTTTCCAAGGTTATCACTCCGCCTTTCCCTCTTGTCTACAGGAACCTCTTTTGGATGCCTGACAGATGAATCAGGAACTTCCACACAATCATCTTTGTTCATGTGTTCTCGAATAGTCCCATCTAGCTCGGGAGATGCTTGGGGTACTTTCCAGTATGCCTCGGGACCAGCTTCTAACAACTCAGCCAATGAGAAAGGTTCACCCATAGCAACAATCTTTCCAGCCTGTGATACAGCTTCAGCTACCAGCTCAGCAGCTTTAACAATGGCAACCATGTTTTCAGCTTGCTTTGAGGCAGCTGAAGCAGCTTCTACCCTCCTCCTAGCAGCTTCCCTTGCAGCAGCAATAACAGAATACGAACTAGTATTAGCATCTTCACCTCTTAAGATGGATGCAGGCGTAGCCTTGCTCAACTTCTTCACACTATCAGAATACGAGATTGCATTAGTTGGAATGGAACTTCTGCAGCCTCTTGAAACCAATGCTTCATCAGCCATCAATTTTGCTTGTAAGGCAGCATTAGAGGCAACATTGGCAGCCGCAGCTGCAGCCTTTGCAACAGCAGCAGCAGCTGCTATTGCAACAGCTGCGGAAGTCAACTGAGTTTCAACATCTGGAGCCAACCTAGACTTTTTGTGCCTGTCCAACTGACTCCATATTTCTTGACCGTGACCGACAACAGCAGCAGCAAGAGCAGCAGCATCCTCAGCCTGCTTCTGAGCATTCTTGTATTTATTAAGGCTCTCTTCAGACAGACTAGCCCTCTGATCTGAATCTCGGTCAGCCCCTTTAAGATGATCAGCAGAGAGAGATGTAATGTATTCATCAGCAGAGGACTTGGAAACAATGGTAGCAGGAATGGTAATGGCAGCAGGCATAGAGGCATGACTAATCGCAACAGTCGCCAAAAGGGACTCCGATTGAGAATGATGTATAATCTGCCCAGGCTCCTCAGAAGCTGCAGACTTTTTTCTTTTTCTAGGCTTGGGACCAGCAGAAGGCTGACCAGGTATTACTGTTGCCTTTTTTGTGTCATGCAGGGGAGTCCCTGCAAAAACATTAGCAGGACTTCCACTCAGGACCACAGGGACTGTGGAAGCCTGTCTCAAGCTAGAAGAATTAGGCACAGATGCTTCTCTTACAGGATTCAAATTAGCTGTTTCTGTCATAGAGCGCACAGGAAAACAAGCATTGCCATCAACTGCAGAAGTCTGTGGAACCCAGTGCCCACGAAAAGGGGATTGGGACATCCAAGGAGCATTATGTCCAACAAAATTCCTTATAGGGGGAGGATGCAATGGAGAAATCGCCAGTTGATAATCCATAACTGCACCTCTTGGAAGGCCAGTAGGTTGAAGGGCATCACCAGAAGGTGTAAGAATACTCCACAGCGGTGACGAAATGGGTATCATTGGGTTTACAATTGATGTTGTTGGTGTACCCTTGCTAGCGGACCGACTTGCAGGTGAGGATGTAACCTTACTCGGAAGTGCATTTTGTTTGATTGATTGATCAGAAGTTTTAGCACCTACGCATCTCAACCATGACAGAAAATTAATAGACACCAGGATCAGAAGAAACTAATTCAACAACCTAAAATCAGGAAACATACCTATATGAGACTGCAATGGTGTTTCAGGGCTAACAAGATGAGATTTTTTACCATGTACCCTCTCTATACATGCTCGCAATGCATTCTCCCATACGGTTCTTCCACCATCTGCAGATAACCCAAATAGTCACTATATCTGTATGCAAAAGACCCAAGATAACATATTTAGAAATAAGAAAACCTAACCAGGTCCTCCAAATGCTGACACCATATATGCCTCATCAGGTACGGTTCCTTGTCTGCAGCAACATTTTTCAAATCAATTAGATAAATGTGCTCAAATGATCAAAAGTCCAAAAGGGAAATTCAAATACCGAGACAACTAGGTTTGACAATGATATCAAAGCACACGAACAAAAATTCCCAATGCACACCCCATATGTATAAGAATCACTATACTAATTTTCAACCCCCAGAGAAGAGGAAAAAAATAGCCTTAATATTTTGCCAAGAAATGTCATTAGAATACAAATAAATGCCAAAATGAACAAAAGTTACAAGACTTACATCAAAGCTCCGTATACAAAAATCTGAGCACGTAATTGAATTTGTTGCAAATCTGTAAAAGGTTGATGAAAAACTGCAGATGAAGAAGCCAATATGTTCAAGTCTAGCAGACAGTATACCAAAGTAGAAAGAACACCAAAAGATTTCATATTACCGCCTTCTATGTGTCCATAGTGCTGCATCTCATTGGATTGCATAAGCTGGCCAGTTCCAGCTGAACTAAGCGACATGCTACTTGTCCTATCAATTCTTTCTGATTGTCGTACGGGAATTGTTTCTTTTGCAGCATTTCCCCTTTTAGCAGCTTCCTTCCCTGCACTCTTACCACCTGCTCGTCTTGTTTTACGCTCAGAAGTCCCTTTGGAGCCACCACGGAGGTTCTCCCTCTTAGATGCCTGAAGATTTGCACGACTCGTCTCTTGGCCAGCCTTGTCCCCCGCTTTGCTTAAGCCAGAGGTCGGTGGAGTTCCTTCCATGACCTTCTTGTATCAACACAGAGTGAGAGAGTAGGTGCTAGTGAGATAAGAGCATAAACAGAATGAAGTGATAAAAATGACGTGATTACTTCTTAAAAATCTTCAGCTAGAAGACAAGAATCAAAATATTACCAGAGCACAAAAATGCCCTCTTAACATTACCAAAGCAGCACTTTGAAAAATGATATTTTACCGAGGATATTTTGTCGTGTTGCATGGTTGTCAAGGGTTGGCAAGTCTTGCCAGCTTCTTTTTCAGACAAATCTAACAATGGAGGTACCACAAAGGTGAAACTTTTGTCCCCTGGAGATGCTTCATTTCCTTTTTTATCCCGAGAAATAGATTGCTCTTTGTTTGCTTCCCCATTAATGACCCCAGATGATACAGCAATCTGATTTTCGGATCTTTTCACAACCTCCTTCTCAATTTTACTTTGCGACTGCTGGGAAGTTCTAACAACAACCGGAGAGCCACAGGAAGGATCAAGATCAGCATCACTACTTCCACCTTCCATCATGTGAAACTTGGTTTGAGATTCAGATGAAGGCACAGAAGCAAAGGAAGTATTATGAGTCCCCGTAAGATCACCTGCAACACCAAATTAATCCATGAGAACGGTAACATGAAAATTGTGGGAGGAAAATGGAGAACTGCTGATGAAATGGTCTCAAAATAAAACAGAGCCATGAAAGAGGCTAAGCATGCAATTGATTTAAGGACTGCACATCTCCAAAAACAAGTAAGACATAAGTTACCCTTTAACATGACATTAAAAGACAGAAATTACAAACAAAAAGAAATCCATCTCAAGAAGCTGGGGAAGAGTTGGGATGGGTGGCAAAGAAAGACGAAAACAAACTTTTTACCATCACAAAAACAAGTCTAAGGGACAAAACTGGGGATGGTAAAGGAGGGAATACACCATGACAGGCCTAAATATTAAATTATAATTACTTAAAAAATGATAAAGAAACTAACCATCAGCCTGATGCATGGCAATATGACCACAGAACTTCTCTTCAGAACCCAATTCGGAGTCACTATCTTTGGGATGATTTTGGTCAGCATTATGGGAGGGTTCCTTTGAAGTTGAAGGCACTGAACTCATCGATGTCTTGTTCAGCTGAGTTGTTATATCGCCTGAGAGAAGATTTTTGTTTGCCGACATTAATCTTATGGAGTTTCCAGCATAAGAAATGCAAGGAAATGTGCTTCATAAAGTAAAGCGAGAGTAGCACATAACCAACCAATCATCACCACAACAATAAAATATTTCATGAAGAACTAGAATGAACCAAGGAAATAGCACCACAATCAGAAGGTATGGGAACAGTGAAACAGACATTTAAATAAATGCACCAGCTATCACAGACTACCAAATGGAATTAGCATACACAGCCTACAAGATTAATGCATAAGAAATTGCTAATAAGATTTACTCTATTATATTCAAATTCAAGTTGAGATGAGATGAGTACTAGGTAAACCAAGATATCCTAAAAATTATAGGTCACCTGCATCTTCTGCAGAACCCCTTTTAGAGATAGCTTCGGCTTCATTACCATCAATTCTCATTGTTGAATCAGAGACAACAGATGGTGCGAGCATATCCCTTCCAGCCGCCAGTGTGACCCTACAAAGTGTATGGTATCCACTTTCACCCTCCACATCAGCAGTATCCTCCATTGACAAGGAGAGATTAACTTTCTTGCAAGACAACTGTTCACCAATCTCACAAGAAGCACCTTTTTCGGTTGTCGTTCCAGAAGTCTTCATGATTGAACTTGTTTCTGAAGATGACACTTGAACCTCTTTCTGATCCAAAATAGCATCAGCCGGTATTCCCTTAACGGAAGGCAAAAGACCACAATCCACTGTACCAAAGAACATCAAATCCACACATGATACTGGATGGGTAAAAGAAGGCAAAAGGAAAGTAAAAACTCAATTATCAGACTTAATGCTTCAGAATATACATACCTAACTTAACACTGACAGCAACATCAGATTGTATATTTGAAGCTAACTCATTTGCTGCACCACCCACGCCAAATGATGAGGAATCAACTCCTTTTATTATATTATGTTCAGTGACTACGCATTTTTCACATAGTCTCATGGGTTCTGCTGCCAAAGTATCATGAGAACCTTCACCTTCATCCTTGGAACCTTTACTGTCTTCCACTAACAACAAAGATTTCTCGCAGCTCAAGAGTTTTTCATCTGGGTGGCAACCACTTTCCAACAAATCCTTCTTCTCAATAGCATCAGATGCTATCTGCACCGTTGAATCCACCTTTGACCCTAGACTCGTACAAATTCTAGAATCTCTATCAGTAACCTGACTTTCATGCTCCTTGAGAATAGTACCACCGACAACGGGCATTGATGATGTGTCATGTAATTTTCCTTCAGACAAGTCAATGTCTACAGATTTGCCGGTCTGTAGAGGAATTTCTACACCCAAGCCCTCACTGCATCCTTCCACCACTTGGAGGTCAGGATTCCCTTTCAATATACCAAAAGGCTCACCCACATTAGCTGTGCTGTTTCCAGTAGCATGTCCATCTTCCCTAGATTGCACGTCCAAGGCTGAATGCTTCTGTACATGCAAGGTAACACTTGCAACTGCATTTTCAATCAAATTCTCACTATCAATGTAATGTTCTGGACTTAAACCAGCATTTTCCCTCTCTAAACTGTCCACATTTTCATCAACGATGTCATTTTTCAAATGTGTGGTATCTTGACCATCTATCAGAACACTACTTTTACAGATGCTTTGAACAGATGGGACTGCAGTATTGACTTCTGACCCAGAAGCAAATTTATCTTCCTGTCCCCTCTTATCCACAGACTGATCAATGAAAGCTTCCACTTGATTTTCATTAACAACAATTTGTTTACCATCTTTAGACTCATCTCTCTCACTCACAGGTATGTCATTAATTCTGGTATTTGGATCTTCGAATGCCCCATCAACAGATGGCTCACCCTCATGTGTTTGAGAAACATCTTCAACCAGATGATTATCTCCTCCTACATCACCTTCCAACCCAGAAAATTTCCCTGGAATCTCACCTGTCTCTAAGGCACGTTGTAAATCATCCCCAACCTTAGAAATACTACTATCTCCGTGTTTCAAACAAGGTTCCATCTGCTTTATTATGTAGCCAGGTTCATCACAGTCATCTGAATCCTTACTAATAATTTGACCAAGAATAGTTTCGTCCTGTCCTACAGATTTTAATAGCATTTCAACAGATTCCGAGGAGGCTGCCTCAGACCAGACATTGTTGCGCCTAGAAATCAAACAAGGTTCAGTTGCACTTGAACTAAATGCAATCCCGGTACTTCCCCGTGAAAAATCTTCAATCCACTGATTATCTTCACTACTTTCAATGCCGAGAAAAACTTCAGTTTCAACCAAACTATCAAATCTTAAATGCCCATGAAGATTATCATCAAAATCAAATCTTGGGAGAGCATATTGCCGTAAAACAGGAGGAAATTTATTGTTTCCTTCGCCAACTAAATGAGGATTCTGGCTTCGGAAATCATTGTCATCACAATCCATGAGTGTATCCCTACAACAGAAAAAGTTTAGAAGAGAAGAGACTGTCAAATTCTGGTTCAAATAATTCACAGATAAAGTGATCAGGCCTCTGAGTTTAAAAACTATCCTGCCACAGTATGAATTTCATAGGAAAGTTATCAAATTTTACAAACTTTCTCCAAACAAAACAATCTAGATTACCCATCTAATACTTTCTGTAGAGTTGAATACTAATTTACAGTTCAAAGAACAATAAATTCAAATGAATTGATTTATGGAAGCAAGGAAAAGATGTCAGCACGACCTCAACAATAAAAAAAAAAAATGATAGTTAGAGCAAATGTGCAACTCAGTTAATATGCAAAAATGCATAAATGCTGGTTATGAGTTCTTTTCACTTTTCCTGGTATAGAATGAAAATCTCATAACTGCCTTTATGAACTTTGATGCATGTAAAATCAATTAAAAAATGGACATGCACAAAAAAAGAATAACAATTAAAACTTCATATCAAATCAATTAAACAGAAAAGACCCATCCAGGACTAGCTAAGCAGAATGAGCTACAATTACATAAATATGTGGGAAAAGAAAACTTATGCATTTCCATAATTCACTCGCTAGGCCCCATTAAAAGGTTAACTAGCACCTTTTCTATTTTGTCCAACAATCAACACGGTTCTTTTAAAAACTATTTAGAGTCCATTTAGATGAGCGGTGAGTTTGGCTCTTCTGAGATTAAAAACAGCAGTGGCAGTGAGCTTAATTACTATAGCAGTCAGATCGGATATTGCAGCGTGAAATTAAAATCAGTGATAAGATATGTGTTTAGATTCAATCGTAGCGGTGACGATAAGGTGAGAATAAAAAATGGCCACCAAAGACATTAGATTAAAATGTGTATATATAATAAACAATTACAAATTATATTTATATTAAATAATAAAATATAAATATAAATTATATTTATTGTTAACTAATTATTAAATATTATATCTATATTAGAAACATAAATAACTAAAAATTATAAAAATTATGTTTACAGTAAATAATAATTAAAAATTTATTAATATTATATTTATATTAAAAAATAAATAATTAAAAATTACAAAAATTAATTTTATGCTATACATAATTATAAAAGTTTAAAAACAAAAGAATAAATAATTTTAAAGAAAAACTGAATAGGTAATAGGGGAATTACACCCCTCCACTGGAGGGGACGGGCCTTTGGGGTGTAGAACCCCCACTGGGGGGCATCCAAATGCCCCCCCCCAGTTGGGGGTTCTCACCAATTGGGACCTAGGGGGAGAACCCCCCCCCCCCCAATTTTGGCTTTGGCGGGCAGTAACTCCCACACAAGCCCTTCGTACAAGGAAGTCCAGGCAACTACTAATAGAAATGTATTCATTGCCAGAAAAGGATTGAATGATTAAGCTTTATGTGTTACACAATCCAGAAAAATGCAACTTAGTCAATTCAGTGTAAACTTAAAGGGATAATTCAAATGTAAACCAATTTAAATTAAAATCAGATCATGTTCAATACTGAAACCTTTGGACAAAGAGCAGGTGTGTTTTTGCTATGTCCGAATTAAGAATCAGGATTATTGACTTTTGTACTATACATTCATGATGGAGTATAAAAACTTCACAAGAAGGTGTACATACTTGCCATGTCTCCAGCATAAGGAAGTCAACACTACATTATCGGGTTTACATATTTAGTTAAATGGAATCACGACAAGTGAAAACCCACCTGTGGAATTTTCAAACTCCACTATAGCGTACAAGATAATAATTCTTAAGAATAAAAATAAACACGATTCTTTCTTCCTGAACTTATCAGTTGGTTGCAGTTAGATATCAATACCACTACACCATTAACTAACTGCAATCAAAACCCTTGCTCAAACCACTAACTAGTCAACTGCGATTTGAATTAAACAGCACCTCCAGCTCAATCACATTAACTATTAGAAAATTATACTAAAGAAAAGAAACTAGTAAAATATAATTGACTGGCTACAGTCAAACTTGAAAACTGAATAAAATAACTGAGTTCTAATATATTTACGCACAAAAGAACAAAAATTTAATTATGAGCCTTAAATAATACTAAACCTCAGCACTTCAAAAAAGATAGATAACTGTTTCCAAGCCCTCTAATTAAACACGAAAAATGAAAACCCTAAAATATAATTTGTTTATCAAAAAACCAAGAAGGAATGTGAACAGTTACCAGAGCAAGTAAGTCTAGAGACGCTACCTCCCTCCATCCGGTGACGAAATCCCTGGCCGCTTGATCTCAACTCCTCCCTAATCGTACAGTCATCTACTGCAACACAAAGCTCCAATTGAAAACAAAACCACTTTAACCACACCATAACAAAAACAAGAAGAAGAAGGAATCAAACTACGAAAAAGAGAAAACGAAAACATAGAAGATAAAAGAAAAAGAAACAAGCGACAAATTGTTTGAATAAAAAACCTAAACTAACGAAGGAGAAAATGAATTGAAGAATTAATTAATAACTGCGACTCACCGGAATGTTGAATTCTCTAGCGGGTAGAGTTAGGGTTCCAGTGAATCGAAGTAAACAGGAAGGCAGTGAAAGAAAGAGGGGATATTTATCTGATGTGTAATAACTAATAAGGGGAGGTCCGTTTTTGGGTTTATTTTCTCGCAACGGGGAAAAACAAAAAGACAAAAACGATTAAATGAGTGATGGTGACCGTATTTTGAAAAAAGTGGGGTTCATTGAACTCTAAACAGCGACCATGAGATGGCCCTCAAATTTTCATAATATGACACGTGGCTTTTTATGTTCCGTCGATAAAGCTATTATAATAATAATACTAATGTTGCCGTTATTCTAAGTTTCTTTTGCCACAGGTGAATTCTTGCGGTTCGATTTATTGAGGGTGAAATTTGACGGTGATGATGTGAACTGTGACCCGTGAAATATGACGGAAGAATGTGAGACTAAGGTTGTTCTTTCTGCATTTAATAAAAAGTTCCGAAACCCAAAGTCCGCATCTTATGAAGGACACGTGGCGTAAGAAGGTTAGATTAGGTGAGGTTATATCTATTAATATTTATCTACGATCCGAATTTCTTTCGTATTTTTATTATCGATAGTTTTGTTTAATCAGAATACGTCCCTAAGATTCGACGGTGAAAAAATTATCAATGTGCTTGATTTATTATAATAAACATTTTATTATAATTATATTTTAATATGTTATAATAATTTAATTATTTAATTTATTAAATATTATATAATTTTATTTAAAAATTTTAATAAATAATTATTTAAAATTTATTTATTAAATTATTATTTTGATATTAAATGAAATAAAAATTATTTTTAAAAACTTAAATCTTTTAAATAAAATTCAAATCTAATGTTATTTTATTTTATAAAATTAAATTAACATATACATTTATTTCATTTAATTTTTACTTTATTTTATTTTTATAAAATAATTATTTTATTAAAGTGAACCATCGTAACGTAAATCCAAGAAAAACTTGAAAATGCCATGACCTTCGGGGAAAAAAGGCAATTTATGTGATCAACGGTAAGGCGAAACTTGCCTTTTTGTTAGGAGGAATAAACAAAGAAAAAAATGTCAAATTTAATAAATAAAGGCAAGATTTTTGCTGTACTTATATAATTGCTGTAATAAATGCAATAATTTAAATTTCCCGTAGAGACAAAATCATAAATGAATGGAAGACATGACATGACAGCTTATAAACCGTCAACCAGTTGCTTTCCGAGTTCTAAAGCCGATTAGTTTAGCATTCTAAAAATTTTGAATTAAAAAATTAATAGGAAATGCGTCGTGAGATAATATTATTTAAGAATTTTTTAAATAATTAATATTGTTGTGAATTTAAAATATACGATAAATATATTTAAAATAATTAAAATTTAAAAAATATAAAAGTAATAAAATAATTTATTTAAAAATTAATTTTTAAATTATAAAATTTTATTTTTAATTTTTTATTTAAATTATCACATCGTAGTTTTAGTGGTAAAAATTTAAATTTTATCTATTTAGCAATGACTTTATAATTAAATACAACTTCTGACCTCAAAATCGATAATGCTGTCAGGTCTTAAGCTTTGTTGGTTCCGGCTCAGAAGCAGGAGCAAGGTAAGTGTTACTACTAAGTCTGATTGAAGCAAAGATTAGGCCGAAGAATATGGGAATGGGTTTGACAACTCAAATTTGAGTGAGGCCGGTCTTAATGAATATCAAGTTGCAGATTAGTCTAAGAGAATTCCAAATAAACCCTGCTGCAGACCAGGAGCTTGATCAGTTCGCAAATTCATGAAGAAAGGGACCTTATTCCACCCGAGCTTTTAGCAAATGAAAGTTATACTGTAACAACTTTATATTGGTCTCAACTAGATTTGAAAACTCTTGTATACATATTTTGTTTAGTGTTTTTTATATTAATTATGTAAATATAAATATAATACAATTGATTGAATGGTTAAATACATGTTTGAGCTCTATACTTTTATCTGATTTTTAATTTAGTACTTAAAAATTTTTTTGGTCAAACTGACACATGAAATTTTATTCCGTCAAACATGTTGATACTTGATACTATTACTATTAGTCAACAACTGATGTGATAGTCAAATAACTAATAAAATATTGATATATAGCTAAAATACCACATTAGCACATAAAATTTTTTATTTTTATTTTTAATGATGATGCAGCAATAATATTTTTTTTTACCTCATGTCAATGTGTCATTGGTTGTTAACTTACACATCAATTGTTAACTAATAGTAATAATGTCAAGTACTAACATACTTGATGAAATATAACTTTATATATCAATTTGATAAAAAAAATCTTTAAGTATCAAAATGAAAATTGAGATAAACTATAAATATCAAATTTATATTTAACACTTTATTAACTATGTAAAAAAATCTTAAATATGAATACTATATATATATATATATATATATATTAAATATGCCATGTTAGTTGTTTTTAAATGTCACCCAAAAGGAGAATGATTTAGAACCTCCTTTAAAACTGTGCATACTCTCGAAATTGCTCGAGTTTTACACTGTTTTAATAACAATGCCAGCACGCTCATACTCAAACGCTTTTATGCACAAAAAATAATGACTATTACTGTATGTACCAACTAAGAAGTTTACCGTCAAACTAATAAAATCATCCTACACCCAAATTCAAGGATTATTACCGTCTCAAAACAATTAGGATCTCACAACAAGAAAAATGTCAGACTCATAAGCCAACCTCGGCACTAATTTTTCCCAAAGGTGTTAACTCTAGATCGAACAGAATATGTTAAATGATCTAAGATTAGGATGTAAAATGAAATTGACATGGAATTACAAGTAAAGATGACCGATACCTTACACCGCTCAGCCAAAAGCTGCGTTTCATTGCAAATCATCCCGAACAAGCTGTTGAGAAACAACTTTAATTGTCTAAAGTCAAACTCGTCACACCCACCATGGTTTCTCGGTTAAGTCTTTTGAGAAAATATACCTGAATCTTGACCTATAAGGCAACCACTGAATAACTTGTGATGGCTTCTTCTTGGATTTACCATCCAAACATTTCTGTATTGAATTGTGGAGCTTTTTGTCAACATTTTCAATAACCCAGTTCAAGAGATCATCTGAGCTGATAGATGCTTCTTTTGCAAACCTTTCAAGCACTCTTGGTAGAAACACTTTCTTTGACTTGTTTACAACTACGTTTGCTTGAAGGAATTCCCTTTTTGCAACTTCTAACTCTTCTTTAACATTTGATGCAGTGTAAACCTTTAGCTACAGAGAGTAAGATTTGAGCTTAGTAACAGGTTAAGATTCGGTAGCAATGTCAAAGGAAGAAAAGGATGGCTTGCAAAATCAAATAACATGACTTCGAAATATACTGTTTATGTGATTAAGTTGCAAAGATGATATGTTATGGCAATGAAAACAACTAGATAAGTTTGAGGTTGACTTTGACATTTTAAGCAGAAAACAATTGCTGAAGCACTATTTCCATCATTTCAGCTATATTGCTTTGATTTTTTATTTTTTTTCTTGAAGTATATATATCCGACGCCTGTGTTTAACGTATATCTAGATACGGGATGGAGAAATGATATTCTAAGAACCCTGCAAATAGATAAAAATCTTGAAAAAAATTGAACACACCCATGTCTAATACACTCAAATCTAAGTAACATAGCATTTCAGTTCCTAATATCTATGTTTCATACTCCAAGTACTTCTTTCAGGAAAAAAAAAAAAAAAACTAATTTAGAAGTTAAATAGCTGCATGTTATATCTCACAGATACTGTATAAAAAGCTGATCAAGTCGCTTGATTTCTACGACAAGTTTTTTATGAACTAGTAAAAGTTGCATCATTAAATTAAAGAGATTCATTCAATCTGTAATTCAGAATCAGTAGACAGTTGCATTCAATCCTCAACTGATGTGAAAATAACGGATTCATCCTCCAAATGTTGTGATACTCCTGAATGTTCTTCAAAATCCATGTTACTTAAACTCAGGTGTGAGTATCGGATATAGATATGTGTCCATTTTTTCTAAATTTTTTTATGTATTTTGAGGGTCGGTCATATCTCCATACTCATGTATGAAAATATGTCGAACACAAGGGTTAAATACAAGTACTTCAAGAAAAATGAAGAATCGGAACAACATAGTTCAAAACTAAACTTTATTAAGAACTGAAATGGATCAATTATATGTAAACCCAAGTAAATGATGGTCTGATAATCTTTGAAAGTCACACTGCATTACCATAAAGAGAAGTAGAAATTACCACAGGATCAGAAAATGCTCCAGTACAGAGAGCAAAGCAGGCAAGTGGTTGAGAATATGGAAGACCAAGTTTTGAACTGATAAACTGTCTTTCTTCACCAGACTTTTTCCTTAAGGCAGTAGAGAGGATGGTCTCTAGCCACTGTTATTTAAACAAAAAGCAGATAAAATATATGTGAATATCAGGAAATTGGCATTTTCCCATGAATTTGAAATCATTACCGTTTAAGCTATTTCCTACTTTCAATGAAGTAAGTGAAATAAGAGCAAAGCCAGATGATTCTTTCTGGTTTTACCATAGAAGTGCTGTTTTAGGGCTCACTTACTGCATCAGATCATAGCCAAAGAATGAGAAACTAAATGATTATATGCAGAATGGCTGATAAGTTCCGAGATCCTCATAAATGGATGAAAATAATGTGAAATTCTTGATAGATGAGCCACCAAATTGTAGCATATTGAAACAATCGTATAATCAGATATCAACATATAATGGGCATTGCAAGATTATGAAATTTCAACCTACTTCTATACAGGTACTTTTTTAGATATGAGAAGTTATACCCTTCCAATTCGAGGTGTGCGGAAGCAAAATATCGACTGCTCTATGGCATTTGCACTTATGATATGGCCACCAATGTTGTATGCAGCCTGCACTATGCAGAAAAACCTATCAATTTTAGCATCTGAATAACCGACTAAATCATAATGAAAGAATAACAAAGATGAATCCGCTTCCCTAAGTATAGTACTGCATCTTGTTAACAGTAGTTGTTTGGAGAAATCAGATAAAGCATCTTTCAGGAAATACCAGAAATCGGCATCACTATAGACAAGATGTGGTGAACAATGCCAATAGACAACTTGAATTACCTAACAAAGTTGACACACTTTCTTAAGATTTCGTCAAATGCTTTCCTGCCTACATTTCAACATTATGTGCCTTTTGAAAGCCTGACCCCTTTGCAAATTGTCTTTGATTTAGATAAAGAAGATAACACCTGAACAAATTGGTTTTGGTTTAGATTAAGTAAAATGATTACCTTGTGAAACAAGGCTAACCGTCTCAAAGAACTGTGGGGAATTCCATATGCTAAATATGCCTGCACAACGCAAACTTGAGAGTTAATAATAGTGAAAAGAAAAAAAAAAAAAAAAAAAGACAATCAAATGAGCAGCTAAATATATTTAAGCTTACATGCATAACAAGGGCATTGTACACATTGATCCAGAATGCAATTTGGGCTTTATATTCCATTTGACTCACTGTCACTTTTTCTAGTTGTTCCACCAGAGCTCTGAAATTGAAAAATTAATGCACAAATTATGTTATCTTTAAAGGATATGATGAAATATAAGAGGAAACAGACGGTACGTTAACAAAAATAAGGAATCATTAAACCTGAATTTGATTTGTATCACAAGAAAAAAGAGAAGCATAGTTTCTCTTAAATTGCTTGAGCTCAGGGAAGACTTTCCTACTAGATTTTATGCTGCAATGTGCACCTTAATTTCATCAACACAGAGTAATTCCCTGTCTATCACTCTATCGTTATTTAATCTCTCTTTATTTGCATTGTTTATATATGTAACTATGTATCTATAATAAACCAACCTGTAGTTACTAATGGTGCAAGATGCGCGAGAAAATTGGCTCGTATCAGTTGATATCCAAGATATTTCAACATTGGACGTGCAAGAGAAATCCTGGTCCTCTCCAACGCCACGTCTAGGAAGTACAACATTAGTTGATGACCTTGAGAATGAAGGTGATTGGTTTTTCTCGGAATTCAAAGATGTTGCACTGCAAAGCCAGCAGTATACTGCTGCCATACATCTGACCATCTCCTCAGACAACTTGCTTGGACATTGATACAGATGATCTTTCAGGGTACGCAGCACTGGGGTTTTTTCCATACCCTGGAACTTTTCATGAGCCTGAAAAATAAGCGAGGATAAGAAAGTTTGGACCATAAAGATGCATGGCATTATATGACAGATCAGCCATATGATGCACATAGTAATATACAAAATGCATAGCGGATTTCCCATATGAACACAAAACTTGAGTTTAATTTTCTCATTGGTGCATATATATATATATATATGTATATGTACGTATTAAACGAGTATGAATTTAATTTTATCTCAGTCTAAAGCAAGCTAGTCAAAAATTTTGAAAACGGGAAACAAAGAAGAGACAACGATATCAAACGGTCTCTGGTTGCATAAAAGATCTGTTAAAATCTAGCGGTTCTATGTTCAACCATCTATGACATCAAGGCGCTAGATAATGTCAGTGAAACTCTTAATTTTAAGAACTAAGTTCAGAATTTGCTTTAAAATGACAAAACAAAAAACTAAAACATATAGTTGTCGAAATGAAAAGAAAATTAGAGTACCCATGTTTCTTACCTTAACTAGGTATGAGCATGTCTTGTCAAATAGAATGTCATTTTTTCCACAGAACTGTGAAGCGTCAATACTTCTAGAGAATCTTTTCCCAGAGTCATTCGTGGAAACCAGAGCTTGCAAAGGTCTCAGAGGAAACTTTTTTGATGAACAAAATGCACTTGAAATAATACTCGGGTGTTTCCTTGATGTATGCTTCATATGGGCAGGAGAAGCCTTGCCTGAGCTCTGCTCAGAAGGGTTCCGACTAACACAATGGTCAAAAATACTCCTGTAGAGAGACAGAACATGTTGCTCGCGGTTTGCAACCTCTTCCTCGAGTAACTCTATCTCCGCAATCAATTCCTTTGTCTACAATTAACAAATAGTTGTCAAGTCAAAAAGTATCATACAAGACATGTTAAACAAAATCAGTAGTTTTAACAAATTGTACCCATGTACATTACATTTCCGGACATGGATATGGGATATGATCCTTTAAATTTATGGGAAAACTTAGAAAAAATTTAACATATC
>JBBYHM010000010.1:5204484-5227575 GCA_038381775.1 Adansonia rubrostipa | reverse complement strand
ATACAGTTATTTTATTCCATTCATGCTTTATTCTGTTTTTATAAAATAGTTATTCTATTATAATTTTATTTTATTTCAATAAAATTAAACGTAACCGAAATGCTTTATTAATGCGTGAAAGAAAAAATAAATATTCTCTTAATTTAATAAGAGAAATTGACAATTAAAGATAAAAAAATTTTAATTTAATAAATTATTGAGGGGGTATATATCTTTATTATTTATACTTTGAGAGTTAGCATTTATATATATAGTGTATTGATATTGATATTGTTTAATTACATAATATAGAATATATGTGATTAAAATTAATGATTTTTATTGTAAAAATAATTTTTTAATAAATGTTTCTAAGCATATTAATTTAGTAAGTGCCTATAATTACCGTTAAGAAAAACCGTGTACTTAAAATCAACTAATTTGCATTGTCAAAAAACAAAAATGATAATACACGATCAATTTTATATTGCAGTCTTTCACTTTTAGTAAAAATCTTGAAAGAAAAATAATATCATAATTATGATTTAAGATTAAGTACATAAATTTAAAATTTGCTTTTGACAAAAAAAACCACACCGAATAATCATAGTTGGTGGGACGCTAATTAACCGCAGATGATCTGATCAGATCTGAACCCTTACATATGCGGGTCCCCCGGCTTTTGTTCATCATCAAAAAATTTACCGGACCAAATCTCACAGCAGAGAATTGCGAACGCAACATTTCCCAGATTTCAGACTAACCCTAAATCTTCTCGTCTCGAACCAGGGTTACACTCGAAGGAAAGATCCCTCTATATAATGCCAGTAAGTCTCCTTCTACGGTTCGATCCGGATCTCGAAATTGATAATGATAAAGATTTTTGTTTTTTGAATTGTAAATATCAAATTGATGGTTAATGTTGGGTTATGATTGTGTGCGGTGCAGTTCAAAACAATGATAGAGGTTGAACCACCGAGTCCGTTAAGGTATATCATCGGAGCAGCGGTCATGATGATCGGAGTGGTATTGCCCGTTGGATACATGATGTTCCGTAACAAACGCGTCCCTTCCTCTTCCTCTTACTCCAAACAGACGTAGGTGTGCCTTTACTTAAATGCTTGATTTCGATTTACTTCAAGTGACCGAATTAGATACAGAGTTAATGGAGGTTCAGTTCTTAATCTTTCAGTTAATTTTAGAGATTTAACAACTTGAATTAATTAACTGAATTTATATCAAATTTCGACTTCGTTTGGATTGATGAATATTTTATTTATATACCAAACTAGTATTTCTGTTTCGTGTTGACGTTTCAGGACCAAAGTTATAATATAGAGATTTTGGTGGAAGAGAGGCATTTTTTAAGCGAAATTGGTGGGTTACATTTGAAGGAAGATGAGGGAGCATTGGAAGAAGGCCTTTGAATGACCTGCAGATACAAAAAATGTAAATGAATTATAAAACCCTCTGTTCTATTATAGTGTTAGTTGTTTGGGTATTGATTCAAGTTTATAAAAGATGAAATGTGTTGTTTTCTTCAATATATGAGTTTTGATTAGGTTACCAAATAAGCCTTATAATGTACGGCTTCTATGATACTGGTTGTTTTGATACTAATTTGAGTTTATGAAAGTGTTTTCTTTCATATGCCTTTGATTAGGTATGTATAATCACTCACATCCATCTTTTAGTCGCCTTTCCTTTCCGGAACATGTATAGCTTCTTCCTTTGATATGGTGTGATGAAAATATCATTTTGATCGAGTCTTTGTTGTCTGTTTCCCGGTGGAAAATGGCTTCCATCATATTTGCATTTTGGTTGAAGTGGTGAGATATGCTCAGGTTTTTTCTATCACTATTAGCATGGTTTGCCAGTTGGATTGGTTAACCAACCTGAGAACATTTTTTGGCACTACAGGTTGTTAAACAACTGGTGCTAAAGCTATCTAAAGATCGTTTATTTCCAATTCATTTTCTTGATGTTAAACTTATTTCTGATAAGATGCATTCTTAAGAGATAGTTTGAATGATTCAATTGGCCATTATTTGGGAGGACGTGTTTTATGTAAAGAATGAATAGTAGCGAAGAACATGTTCCTTCACTAGATTATGTATTGGACTATTGATAGGACATGCCAGCACCATGTTAGTGGTTCATCTGAACTGAATTTTGTATATTATAGCTCTGAACAATGGAACGATAGATTATAGCAATAGCGGAAGAACATGTTCCCTCAATCCACTAGTTTATGTATTGGACTATTGGTAGGTCATATGCTGGCGCCTTTTTGGTGGTTTATCTGAACTGAATCTGTAGATTTACAGGTCCAAATAATGGAACTATAGATTAAAGCATCGAAATTAGAACAGCATTCCAAGATTGCACCACATTGTTTGCAGACATTATCTACCAAGCCAAAGCACGAACCCGAACAAACATGAGCCTTGACTATCTCGCGAAGACCTCCTTCTTTAAGCTCTCCTTGGTTTGCTGTTGCTGCTCCGTCAACTTTCACTCTTTCAGTATCACAAAAACTATCTGGTGCTCTGCTCCAAACGACTAAACGTTTGTTGTCTCCAGTCCGTATAGGAAACCATCGCTTTATGCTCTGCATAGTCCTTCAAACCATGCATCAACAGTATTGATGATGTTAGTCCTTCAATATACATCTGTTGCTAAACTTCCAAATGTTCCAGCAAACAAAACTGAAACAGGTAGACCAAGGCACCCCATTTGTCCACAAACATTTTTCATATAGGGATGAAAACTCAGCCATTCATTAACAGAGGTGATCATAGTGTGCTCCGTTACCTCCCCTGGAATTCCCTGGTTCTGGACGGTTAACGAATGAAGACTATCCTCCACTGAATTATTACACCTTGGACATTTAGCATTTTTTTTGAAGCCTTGTCTAACACAGGCTTCTGTCGTTGCAGTCTATTATGCGAGCTGTGCTAAGATGGATTTTTTAATTTTTTAATTTATCTTTTAACTCTTAGTCTTTATTTATTTAACTCGTTTAAGAAGAATATTACATAAATAAATCTTTCGAACTTACAGCTTCTAAGAATCTGTTAAGTATGCTTTTCATTTGATCTAATATTCAGATAGCTACGAAGAAAAAATTTAATGCGTGAAAGATTGTCCAATTTCCAAATCTGTTTCCAAACTGATTGCTCTAAAACAAATCATTGATTTTTTTTTGCCCTTTTTTTTTTCTTGCTAAAAAAAATCATCCTTTTTCTTTGAAGGCATATTCTGATGCTCAAATTCAAATTCAAAGGTATATATGGTTCAGTCCATCCTAGCAAATAGCCCAAAGCATCTTGTTGTCGTGCCTCTCAACGGTGCCGTTTCCTTTTATGTTTCAATCTTCCAGCTTCGACACTTGAGCCGTTAACTAATAGATACGGTCACTGGCTAACTGCCACAATTCCTTTTTTTTTTTTTTTTTAAATCGGGGTTGGGTTTGATCCTGATCACATTCCTGTAGTCAAACTCACGGCGATTTTCACCTCAAACAAGACTAAAAATAAATCATTAGCAACTACGGACATCAAAGTGCTCTTCCTTAGTCGAAGTCTTGAAACTAAAGACTAATAAAAAGAAAACCCCAAAGATTCCGAAGTTGTGTTCAACTCTTTCAAGCATGGCGGTCAGTGAAACAGTGACGTATGGAATCATAGGAGTAGGAATGATGGGAAGAGAACATCTCATTAATCTTCACCATCTTAGAAGCCAAGGAGTGGTTGTTGTTTGCATAGCCGATCCGCACATACCCTCTCAGCAACTTGCATTGGAACTGGCTCAATCCTTTGATTGGCCACTTAAGGTATGGGTCTTGTCCGAAGTGCAAATTATTACTAAATTTCCTTTCAGCTGACAAGAATTTTTAAGACTTTGATATAAAAGGGTTTTCACTTGGGTTTATTTTATACTTTATATAAAGGTTTTCACAGGGCACCAGGAGCTTCTGGATAGTGGGCTATGTGATGTGGTGGTTGTGTCAAGCCCTAATATGACTCATTATCAGATTCTGATGGATATTTTGAACCATCCTAAACCCCATCACGTGTTAGTTGAGAAGCCATTGTGTACTACGGTTGCTGACTGCAGAAAGGTCAGTCATTTTGGTTCTATTAAGCTTTAAGCTTTATTTACAGCTTCTATTTGTATGTGGAGGTGAAGATTTTTCAAATTGATGTGGGGCTTGTTTATAGAAGCAACCAGAATTAGAAGAAAGGCTTCATTTTTGTCAGTTGATGCAGCCACTAGAGACCAACTGCTACATAATTGAGGAGTTTGTATGATAATGCGACTCCCAGCAGTAGTTTCTAAAATATGGCATTGAGGAAGTAAAGACTGCATAATTTTTATCATTGAAACACCTTTATAGTTGTGTGCATCAATGGTTATTCTTTTGGGTAATTGACTTCGGCATCTGGTATATCTTGATTGCTTATAGTTTATCATGAAATTAGGTTGTCAATGCTGCTAGAAAGAGGCCTGAAATGCTGGTACAAGTTGGATTGGAGTATAGATATATGCCACCAGTTGCTAAATTGATAGAGATAGTGAAGAGTGGAACTCTTGGACAGGTCAAGATGGTGGCAATCCGGGAACATCGGTTCCCTTTTCTGGTCAAGGTAAAGTTAGCTACTCAACTTTTGCAATCATTTTGGCCATATGGTTCATTGACTTTGTGCCTGTGATAGGTTAACAACTGGAACCGGTTCAATGCTAACACAGGAGGGACCCTGGTAGAGAAGTGCTGCCACTTCTTTGATTTGATGAGGCTGTTTGCAGGTACAAACCCTGTTCGTGTGATGGCTTCTGGTGCCATGGATGTTAATCACAAAGATGAAATATATGACGGAAAGGTCATAGTATAATTAAAGTTTTGCATGATATAGACTTGATATCATGCTCGCATTTCCTGAATTTCATTTTTTGATTTTTGTCCAGGTACCTGACATTATTGACAATGCATACGTTATTATCGAATTTGACAATGGTGCTCGAGGAATGCTTGACCTCTGCATGTTTGCCGAAGGAAGTAAAAATGAGCAAGAAATATCTGTTGTCGGTGACACTGGCAAGGTCTTTGTTCTTCATATACACGTGTGCTTGTGGTGTTTGTCATCCTTCCTTTCAAATAGTTAATGATCTCAATAATAAGTTTTAAATGCATTCTGATCATTGATCACCCCTTGATTACCTTGTATGTAGCTTCATTTTCATCTGTTTTTACTCTAATTTTGATTCAAACTATGATACTGCAACAGGGTGAAGCCTTTGTTCCCGAAAGTATTGTGCGTTTTGGCTCTAGACTGGATGGTAGAGATGGGGTCCAGACTCTAAAAGCTGAGGATGAACAAATAAAGTCAGCCACGCTCTCTTTTACTTTCTTTAATCCTAAATTCTGAGCATGCTTTTTCTCAATATCGAGCATGATCGAGTTATGGATAAAAAACTTCCTTATGCATAGCTAGCCTCTCAATTTGATCCCAAACTTCCTTGTTTTCCAGGTATGAAGGGTTGCATCACGGTTCTAGCTATTTGGAGCACCTTAACTTCTTGGCTGCAATTCGTGAAAAAGGTGCAAAGGCTCCAGCCGTGGATTTGCAAGATGGGTTGATCTCAGTTGCTATGGGAGTTGCAGCGCAACTTTCCATCAAGAAGGGCCGGTTTGTTAGCATGGAGGAAGTCTTGGATTAACATAATTGTTAAGCTTTTTACGTAATTGTCACCATGATTAGAAAAGCTAAATTCACCATAATTATTGTTATTTACTTTCTACTTTGTTGTATTACATTTACAAACAAAATGCCTTATTCTATAATAGGTTAATTGCCAAATGACATTGTGCGTATGTATATAATATATTTTTGGAAAATTAAATAATTTTCATTTTCCTTTTCTTTTTCGAGAAAATAGTAGCGAGTCAGGTGCTTTATTTATAAGCTAAAAGTCATCTTATTTCTAAAAATGTGAACTTGGTTTATTTAAAATTTATTATTATAAATATTAATAAGGTTTTATTTAATTTATGTGAAGTTTAGTTTTCCTGCCGTTAAGGGGGTGCGCATGTTAACAAGGTTATGCATTGCGTTCAATTTAGTAAGGGCCCCGGTGCTGTATTAAATATTCACAGGCTTAGCGCCAATTCTAATTTTTGGCGTTACCATTTTGGTGCTTAATCAAAATGGAAGACGATGGGGGAGAGAGGTCAAGCTTCGTGATCGGTCTCATTGAAAACAGAGCTAAAGAGGTAACTGCGTTTGGTTCTCGAGAAAATCCACACGATAAACTGAAAGAATGAAAGTTTCATTGGAGTGAGATGATTTTACAGTCTTAGCTAGGCGAAAAATAGTTTCCACTAGGAATTTGAAAATTTAAAAAATAAAATCAACTTAAAAATTATCATTATTTCTGTTTCCCTTCAGTCTTCTAGTCGAGCATTAAAGGCCTCTCCACGATCAAGCTTCCTTTTCTTGGCTTGAAATATGATACAACCTGTGTTTCTCTTCCATTTGTTTTCTTATTATTTCAAATATTCCCTGCATGATTAAAAGTTCCGCATCACAATGGGCGACTATGTTTTATAAAATTATTATGAGATAGTTGTACTTAATTAGAGATTAATTAGTTGAGAATAAAGTTTTTCCTACAGATAATATCATCCTTAATGAAATGAAAGCATAATAAGCGGAGTACTAGCGAAATTTCACAAGCAGAAGTCGGCATTGAATCCAATAGAAGAAAATCTTGATTAAATAAAAAATAATGAATTCTGCAAGGGATGATTAAATAGCTGTGAAGTTCTTAATGCTTGACCAACCGCAATCGCTTTACAGGTTGGAGTGGCTGCCTTCGACTTAAGATCAGCTTCATTGCATCTTTCTCAATACATTGAGACCAGTAGCTCATATCAAAATACAAAAACTTTGTTGCATTTCTATGACCCAATGGCCATCATTGTTCCTCCGAACAAACTGGCTCCTGAAGGCATGGTGGGAGTATCAGAACTGGTGGATCGCTTTTATGCATCAGTCAAGAAGGTGACATAACTGGATGGTTAGAAAGTCGTGGTGGTGTTGTGAGCGAATTTGGTTATGTATGAAATTTACCTGTTAATTTGATGACCTAATGCCATGTATGGTTTTGTGCAGGTTGTAATGGCTCGTGGTTGCTTTGATGACACCAAGGTGATACAGATACATACATCTCACTCTTCATTCACATGTTATATTAACAGGGCTGACAATTATATATCTTTTATGGTAATTTTACCATGATTAAACATTCAGGGTGCGGTGCTGATTAAGAATCTAGCAGCAAGAGAGCCTTCGGCTCTTGGTCTAGATACTTACTACAAACAGTATTATCTTTGCTTGGCTTCTGCTTCTGCCACAATCAAGTGGTAGTTTCAGAGCTTAAAACTATTTTAT
Organism: Adansonia rubrostipa; assembly: GCA_038381775.1. Classification (NCBI taxonomy): domain Eukaryota; kingdom Viridiplantae; phylum Streptophyta; class Magnoliopsida; order Malvales; family Malvaceae; genus Adansonia; species Adansonia rubrostipa. Next base: position 5,220,142 of record JBBYHM010000010.1, on the reverse strand, counting down.
TTCAAAATCCAGTCATGTTGATTGACTTAGGTATTGCATTCTTCATGGAGCTATATACTTTGCTTTCATCTTTGGGCTCTCTGTTTAATTTGATCATTTGGAGTCTCCTTTTCTTCGAGTTTCTGATTGCATGGTGATTCTCATAAATGTTTTTATTTACTTTTGTTAACCAATCTTATGGTCTGAAACATAAGTTCTATCTGTGTCATTACTTAGGATAGAAGCAGAGAAAGGTGTCATTGTCACAAACCATTCGTTATTGGTATGTACTTCATAACTCATACCATTTGAATGCTTGGGAAAAAACTTTGTTGTTGTTCTGTAACTAAAGTTAATCTATCTCTTAAAATATACATTCGATATCTCAAGGCAAAGTAAGATTATGATTAATTCATCATATCTTGAGGCAAAGTAAGATTATGATCGTTTCAGTCTCCTTTTGCTTTGTGAAGAATTATAACCTTTACCCTTTCTCGTGGGTTTTCTCTTCCCCAGGTTACTTTTAATGGATCATTTGACCACATGAATATTGATGCTACGAGGTGTAATAACTTTCTGCTTTACTTGTACCTATTAGTTGTATCTGGTTCTGGTAACACTATTTTGCTGCTAAAACATATTCTAGACGTTTACACATCTTGATATTACTGTTTTTTCTTTGCTTAAAAGGTCTTATTTTTTATTGTGCATGGCAGTGTCCAAAACTTGGAAATTATTGAACCACTTCATTCTGCACTTTGGGGTACAAGCAACAAGAAAAGAAGTCTGTTCCACATGCTTAAGACAACAAAAACTATTGGAGGGTAAGAATCAAATGAGCTGACATGTCATCTTGTGAACTGCTTCCTAACTTTTCTCTTAAGCCATCATTCATTACTTTATGCCCTTCATTTTATTTGATATCCATGCATTGGTTCACCACCTAAAATGTTCCACTGTGGAGTGTTAAAAACTTTTAATTGATCATGGAAAACCATTTTGGATAGTACCTAATCTTTTTATTTATATGCAAAAAAAATGTCAAACTTCTTCTTCAGGACTAGACTTCTTCGTGCCAATCTTTTGCAGCCTCTAAAAGATATTGAAACTGTCAATACTCGTCTGGATTGCCTGGTTAGTCTTGCTTTTGCTTCCATCATTTTTTTCTTCTGGAGCTATGTTAACTTTCTGATCTACTCAAGAAGATTCTTACAACAATAGGCTTCGCCAACTTATCCAAGTTATCTAATGGATTTTAAAACGAGTATCATAGGTAGACTAGCATTTTTTTTTGGCAGAATCATGTTTTTAACTGAAACCTTTTTCAAATAGAAGCAACAAAAATACTTCTGTTGTTTGGCTAGGTTTTTTTTTTTTTTTTTTTTTTCACACATAAACATGTGAATGTTAGTGCTGAGATGAAAACAGATGTTGAATATATGTTCTCAGTGAAGTAAGTTAAAGTCACCAGAACCTGTCACTGCAACCAATTGGTTGTAGTGACCAAGTCCTTTTTTAACCATCCGCATCTGCTTGGTGATGTTCCCATTATGTTATAGGGATGTCCCCCAGAGTGAAGCAAAAAGCTTAAACAAAGAGCTGTATGCTATCTTTCATGTTTACTGCCCATATTATTTTAGTGCTGCACTCATTCTGATTCTCAGAACTCATAGACATTATAATGCTTACTTTCATGGGGCCTTTGTCTGACAGGTTGATTTCCTCCCTTCGGTTAATTGAGTTCACTTCCAAGCCTAGATAATTTTCCTAGTTAGGATCTTTTGAAATTTTATGAAATTAGAATATTCATTTTAATTTTAATGTTTAAATTCATTAAGGCACATGCTGCAGACATGTGTTTCGGAGCAAAAGATGATCTCTTCTATGCTTGATTCCAGGATGAGTTGATGAGCAATGAACAGCTATTCTTTGGACTCTCTCAGGTCTTGCGTAAGTTCCCAAAGGAGACTGGTAAGCGGAATTTTGATGAAAAGGAAGAACCCAAAAAATGAAGAAAATTACTATCAGTCTTCTAGAAATTTGTAGATTTATGACTACAATCTAAAACTGACCTCTCCATTCTCTTCATTCAGATAGGGTACTGTGCCATTTCTGCTTCAAGCCAAAGAAAGTAACAAATGAAGTCTTAGGTGTAGACAATGCTCGGAAGAGCCAAATATTGATATCAAGCATTATTCTTCTCAAAACTGCATTAGATGCCTTGCCGTTACTGTCCAAGGTAAAGTTTCTTTTCTTCCTTTTATCATTGGGACTCCTACTGGAAGTCTGGAACTTATTTTGATCTACTGGAGGTGATGTTAAAATTTTAGGTGCTTAAGGATGCAAAATGTTTTCTTCTTGCAAATGTTTACAAGTCTATATGTGAAAATGAGAAGTACCCCGACATTAGAAAGAGGTATGTGACACATTGCGCTAAACTTACAGCACAAATCTTTTTTCTTTGTATGGCTCTCCCCGATAACATTGCTCGTACATAAGTTATTACCTGTGTTGTCAAGAATGGAAAGAATATTTCATGTTTAATGAAAAGGCGATGCAGGACTAGTGGCAATGTGTTGATTGTAGACTCCCCCAAAAACTTAAGACTTAACATTGGGATTTTTTGTGACATTCTATTCATAAATTACAGTTTTTCTTCTTAAGAATGTGTGGTAGTTTGTCTTCGTACGGTATACATGTTTCAGTTTGTTAATTAGTGTTTTGCTGTGCATATATCTCATTGATATCTGGTAACTCCCGTCTTCAATGGTTAAAAGGACTATCTAAGCATAAAATAAAACAACTAATTTCTGGAAGAAACTTCCTTCCCTTAGAATTGGGGAGGTGATTGATGAAGATGTGCTGCATGCACGGGTTCCCTTTGTTGCTCGCACACAGCAGTGTTTTGCTGTCAAGGCTGGAATTGATGGGCTATTAGATATTGCTCGGAGATCATTTTGTGATACCAGCGAAGGTCCCCGCTCCGCTTCTCCAAATCTAATGTCGTTGTTCTCCCTTATTTCCATCATTTGGGAATGGGCTATTTTTACTATTTCACTTTGAATTGACAGCTATACATAATCTTGCAAACAAGTATCGGGAAGAATACAGGCTACCAAATCTGAAGCTTCCATTCAACAATAGACAGGGATTTTACTTTTGCATTCCACAGAAAGACATTCAGGGAAAGCTTCCCAGCAAGTTCATTCAGGTTGTAGTAAGAACTTTCCCATATTACTCCATGTATCGATGTATATGAGAATTTCCCTGGATCATCTCTGACTTTGGTATGCTTATGATGGAAAAATCAGGTTGTGAAACATGGGAACAATGTACATTGCTCAACTTTGGAACTAGCTTCTGTAAGTATTGTTCAATGCGGTCATAGTTGATCTTTGTTCATTGTATGATATTGAATTTTCTCCTTATCAAAAAGAAAAAACGGTAACAGATATTGAATTTGCTTATTTATAATTAGAGGAGGTACTGCTTTAAAAGATTATTTACATGCGAATAATTTCAAGTGTGAGTCCTCTACATATTGTTTCTGGAGTAAACTTAGATCCAGGTTTTACCTGGGGTTATTTGTGTGGTGGACAACCATTATGGTACTAGAGAGTAGGTACATTGGGTGCTGTAAATATCGTTGAGTTTGATGTGTGTCTCAATTCAGTTCCTATGTTTTCCAAAGGATGGTAATCATTACAGCAGTCACATTGGTCTGCATGATAATGCAGATGCAAGGCATATAAGAAAATTAAGACAATTATTTAATAAAATTACTCCAAAATCAAGCGATATTGTCTCATTTTAACTCTGGTACAGTGCAGCATGTTTTAAAGTTTTTTCTTTTGGCAGCATAACCATTCATATATTCATGCATGCATATATTCTATGGGTTGTGGTGTTTAGCATGCATATATTCATTGGAAACATTTTTTTATGGGTTGACTGATTGGTGTATTATCAGAATAAAGCCAGGATACCAGTTGAATTTATATGTCGTGTTAGCCAAATACACTTGTATTTGTCAATACCAGCATTCTACTATGTTCGTGATAATTTTACTTTTATCAGCTTTTCGGGTCTTAAAAATGCTTTGATCAATTTATCTAAATTGCATAATTTGCAGTTGAATGTCAGAAACAAATCTGCAGCTGGAGAGTGCTATGTTAGAACGGAAGTTTGCTTGGAAGGTTTGTGGTCGACTGCTTGGTTCAATATCTCTGACTAGTCTTACTTGTCCATTTGTCTCTTAATGGAGTTTTCACGTGAAATCTCATATCTTGGTTTTCTTTTTGTTTAGTAACAAATATTTGAAGAATTTGTCAATCACTTGCTTAATGGATCTTTCTTAAGTGATAAAACCATCCAAATTGCATGGCATAGAAAGGTGCTTTACAATCCTAATGCTTGCAGAGGGTTGACTGCGAGGATTGAACATGCAATCAAATCTTTGAAAAGCATTTTCGGTCTCCCGAATAGGGTTTTCTTCTTATTTCTTAAGCTAAGACTATGCTAAAAAGCTTAAGCTTTTAACATGTCTTCTTCACATACTTGCACATTTTAGCTTCATATTTCTTGTACTTGAGCAAGTAGACAAATACCATTTCTGCCATTGTTGTGCTTTACACTCCAAATCTTGTCAGAAATAAGTGCTATTGCAATTAATTGTATTGATTATATAGATTCCATTTAACTCGTAGTCATTATTGTTTTATTGGTATGGCTTTTGAAACTATTGGATGACGATTACACAAAATATTTGAAGTTACATGCTATCTTTTCAAAATTTGGTTCATATATGGCACCTTTTCTCTATGCTATTTAAATGTTGCTATTGCATTCATTGCTTATGTCAACTTTATGTGATTTGCAGCCCTAGTTGATTCCATAAGGGAGGACATCTCGGTGCTCACACTTCTTGCTGAAGTCCTGTGCCTCTTAGATATGATTGTTAATTCATTTGCTCATACAATATCAACCAAGCCTGTTGACCGATATATTCGGCCAGAATTTACCGGTAATTTTTTTTGCCAATCTGCAACATGAACTTTTTTTCATATTCCAGGTTTGATTAAGATAAAATTTAATGGTGATTAATTGCTCATAGATGATGGCCCTCTGGCAATTGAGGCTGGAAGACACCCCATCCTAGAAAGCGTACACACTGATTTTGTGGTATATTCTATTATATATTAATTAACTGGTTCTTTTACTGCTTACATGAGATTCTTTATTAGAGAAGTTGGACGATAGCAACGCTATCATAGATTAATGACACAACTTTCTAAATCATGGATTCTTCTTAAAGTTCTTTGTGCATTAAGATTCAAAAATGTTTTTGGTTGCAGCCCAACAGCATCTTTATTTCTGAAGCATCAAATATGGTGATTGTAATGGGACCAAACATGTAAGAAACTCTTTCATGGAAACTGCTCCTCACTAAGAGTTGTAAGCCATTCTAAGTACCTTTTTGTTTCGAATATAGCCCTTGCTATCTGCAATACAGAGAATGTAATCTTTAAAAAAAAACCTTTACTACCTAACAAGTTAGTCTATTTTGACCAAAAAAAAAAAAAAGATAACAACTTCGTCTGAGTCATGTTTTTAACTTCAAATGATGAATTAGAGACTATAATTTTTTCAGTTGCCTTATATACTCGTTTTCTTATCATGGTTCTTGTGCAGTTCTCTTTAGCCATAGGTTAAACTCCGCCTCAGGTCTTTGCACACATTATGTCATTATCTTTTTCTCCGGAGTGCCTTTATCTATATATGATCAGTAACTTTTTGAACTTCTGATTATTGTATATTAGCATAACATAGTGATTTAGATGATTGCCTGCCTTGGTTTAAATTTTTAAACTATCTGTTTTCTCCAACTAGGAGCGGGAAGAGCACTTATCTTCAACAAGTGTGTCTCATAGTTATTCTTGCTCAGATTGGCTGCTATGTTCCAGCCCACTTTGCAACAATTAGAGTAGTTGATCGTATATTTACAAGGATGGGCACAATGGATAATCTTGAATCAAACTCAAGCACGGTACAATATCTGAACTTTACTATCGAATGTTTAAGCCCTATTTTCATGCCACCATTTTGCTTCTCCTCCTGATGAAAAGCAAATATATACGTGTATCATAAGTTTCAAATAGAAGCTGCATTACTTTAAAATTCACTTAACATACTGATAAACTGACAGTATTTTAATTTGTAGTCCTTACCATGTCATATCTAACACGTGCAGAAAATTGTTTTCTTCTTTAATGTCGGTTCAAGGTCAAGGTATAATCCTGCAATTTGCTTCCTCGAACTTCCTGCCATATAAAGTGTTTAGGTCTATCCTAATACATTTATGAACTGGGTCAAGTTATTCAAAATATCATTCAGGCTTTAAAAATTAGATTGTTTCCATGCAAGGGCTGGAAACATCTGGTGAAGAGCGGAAACAAACGAAAATGGATTCAGAATGCATAAATGTAGACATTTTCCACGTGATGCTATAAGATGGAGTTTTTATCACATGGATAAAATTACCATCTAATCTGGTTGTTTGGTTGTTACAGTTTATGACAGAGATGAAAGAGACTGCTTTCATCATGCAGAATGTCTCCCAAAGGTAAAGAATCTTTTGAGGTCCTTAACATCTTTGGCACATGCAACGTATTGAAAATTATATGGCTCACTTGATATAGGAGTTTGATTGTTATGGATGAACTTGGGAGGGCTACTTCTTCCTCTGATGGATTGGCAATAGCATGGAGCTGCTGCGAACATCTGCTATCCCTCACAGCGTAACTGCTTCCCTAACCAATTTCCTTCCTTCCAGTGGCTGTAGCAAAGATACAAACTAACATAATATATATACTCGCGTTATCTTCTTTAGGTATACTATATTTGCTACTCATATGGAGAACTTGTCAGAACTAGCTACCATCTATCCAAATGTGAAAATTCTTCACTTCTATGTTGACATTAGAAACGGCCGCCTTGATTTTAAGGTGAAATTTCCATATTTCTTTTGCTCAAAGAGAGGACTTTCTTCTTCTGCTGACCGGAACTCAGATTTTTTTACCTAGTTTCAACTCAATGATGGACCGAGACATGTAGCACACTATGGCCTTCTACTAGCGGAAGTAGCGGGATTACCAAGTTCAGTGATTGAAACCGCTCGAAGCATAACATCAAGGATTACGGAGAAGGTAATTTCCGAACCCAAGTTTAGCTTAGTTTAATTAGTTCAAATAGCCATCCCCTTAAAAGGTGAAATACGAGATTCGAATTTTAACATCTAAAATCTTTTTTTCTATTATCATATTACAACCTCTATTGTACCCCCCAAAAAAAAGTAATTTCCGTCAAAAAGATACAAAGAAGACTCAGAATTTACGCCGATATTAAGTTCACTCCACTCCACACATTTAAATGACGTAAAGGGTGCCTTTAATATAACTAGTTGGTTGTTCTCTGCTGCTCCCAAACTGAGTGATTATATATTTGAAAATTCTACCATATTGCTCGACCATTGCTATGCTTTTCTTTTCTTGATCTCTATCGCAAACAGTGCTAATTCGCCATTCTCAATTTCTCCTGATGTCCAATGTCCAGGAACTGAACCGGATGGAAGTGAACTGCCTACTTTATAATCAAATAAAGATGGCATACCATGTTGCTCAACGACTAATCTGCTTGAAGTACTCCAATCAAGATGAGGACTCTATCCGGCAGGCATTGCAACTTCTCCAAGAGAGCTATATTAATGATAGACTCTAAAACTGTGATTTCTTTTTCATATTGCTCTTAGCTATGTTACTAAAAGCCATGTGTGAGTCACAAATACAAACATGTCCAACACAATATATTCAATTTTTTATAAGTTTCTTCATTTAATTTGAGGATCCTTGAAAGATCAAATCCATATACCTATCCCGAAAATGTATCAGACGCAGATGTCAAACACAGGTATTTCAAGAAAAAGAAAGTCACAACATAGCCTCTTAGTCTAAATAGTGAAGGCAATAAAATGGTAATACAAGACTTGAGCTCAAAACCCCAAATAAAAGGCATATCACCTTTCATGGCCTGGTATGGTAGTGCTTGTAACGGGTTAATGAATGGTCTAAAATTAGCAACAAAATTTGGATCATTGGACGTAAAAGAATCAGCGAATAAATCAAATTGAATATGAAATCAGAAGACACTGAGAAAATGGAGGCCCTAGGTAGGCAGGTGATGAGCAAGTAATTATTCCGATAAGAAAATTAGTAATAACTTAAGCAATTCAAAACATCTTAAACAAAAATAAATTGCATGTAAATTTAAAGACAAATTTTTTTGAACTTCCAAAATTTTCCAAATCAAAATGATGACTTCTAAAACCAACAAGGGAAGAGATAAAAAGTCCAAGCAGCACACTAACTCAACGGTAGCGACGAAGGGAGAGAGTGTTGTTTCTCTTCCAGGTTGCCCTGCGAGACGGACGGTTCTTGTGGTGCAAATGACCCTTCCCGTGCAGACCCCTGTTTTTCTTACCAGCAGATGTGAGTCCTCGAAGCTCCCTGTGCTTGTGAACGGGATTGCAGATCCAGTTAATTCTTGGGTCATTGCAGATAGCATTGTGTGCAACATCCACCAGGATAACCTCAAAGTACTTGTAAGTAGAGTCCTACAGGAAGAAATCCGACAGAAATGAGAGCTGAGAAATTTCCGAATCAGGACAACCAAATACATATTCTGTGGCAAACCCGAAAATTTAGCTAGTCCTACGTACCTCATTGATCCAATATGAGTTAAGAACTCTGAGACCTCCCAATTTTCGACCAGCACGCTCCTCTGCAACGGATCGCTTGCTGCGCTGGAACTTCAATTGGGTGACACCCTGGTTTGTGGGCTTACCATATACAATACCCTTGGGAACAGGCCTCTTGCGACCACCCCTCCTAACACGGACCCGATAAACCACATAACCCTAGATAAGTAGTGCACAGATTTGTCAGATGCAAACATTAAAAAAAAAAAAAGGAAAGTAAACACATGCAAACAATCACATCAATTTAATTTTTTTTAAATAAAGGAAAATTGTGGACAGATATAGCTACAATCCCGTAAACTATGAGGTCCCGAAATCTCACATTAAAAGCACCTAGAAAAGGCAAATGACACTTGCAAAAGATTAATTGTTTAATTTAATCTAATTGGTCTAATGAAACATCCCCTGATCGTGTAGCGGAAAACTTGCTTGACCCGAGCGAAATTCAAGTGTTAAAGCTAGCTTTCTCGCTATGTTCTTTAGGAATGAAAACGAAAGAGAACACCTAACTAAAACAAGCTTTTTCACAAATTATTGAATTGGACATTACCTGCTTGGCCTTGTAACCCAAGCGGCGAGCCTTGTCAGGACGAGTAGGGTGGTTGACCCTAACAATTGATGGATGCTGGCGGTATTCCCAGCACCTAACCCTCTGCAAAAACCTCATCACATCGGACTGCTTCTTCCTCCATAGCTCCGAGACGTACTTATAAGCCCCTACATTGAATCAACCCCATAAATAAAAAAATCCCCATCGTCATTCAGTGAAACAGTTATGCAAAACTAAGACTTTTATTTTTTATTTTTTTAACATTGTAAATAAATTGCTTTCCACTGCAATGGTAAAGATGAATACTATGTTTCACAGAATAAAATTGACATCAGATAAAAGCTTTAAAGTCTGAATAAAAAAAAAAAAACATGCAGCATGAATCCCTCAAATGAGCTCAACCCAAAGATAATTATCAATACAAAAATGAAAATCTGAAATGATTCAAATTATTTCAAAACTATAACAAAAAAAAAAAAAAAAGATCTAGGATGAACCCCTTAGTAGAAATGTGAAAGGACTTAAATGAAACTTATAAGAATAATACTTCAGAGATAAAAGATCTGTATCTAAAATTAGTGAAAACAGATCGAAAGTGAGTTTGAAGGAGTACCCATTTGCGAGTTGCTAACAATGCGGAAAGAGAGGCTAGGGTTTCGCTTTTACACGAGAATAAGAATTTGCGTTTCTGGTAAAATAAGTATTATAAAGAACGAACCTGAGTGGACATCCTAAACTGGGCCGTCCATTTTCTTTATTTTGATTGGAGTCTGAGAGAATAATAATATTGGGCCCAGTACCTAAATTTTGGACTGCTTTAACAGCCATTTGGCCCAATGAAAAGCGTGATGTTCTTATTTGGCCCGAGACTCCGAGTGAGTGTTTTTGTTCATAAGAGTTCTTTTTTTATTTCACAAAGGTTCTTCTAAATAATCGGGACATTTAAAAAAAATAATTATTGAAAATATGGATAGAAATTAACAAAATATTGATTTAAATTCAATACAAATAATATTTTAGGGTAAAAGTGATAAACTGTAATTACATTAATCACTCCAAAAATTTAGGAAACATTCTTAAAATGCTCTGAAAATTTTTCACAGACGGTTTTACTTGAGGGGTTTAATTAAAACAAATTAAAATATCATCGTTCCTTATACAAATATATATAACATTCGATAAGAAATAAGATTCAATAAGAAACTATGGTATAATACAGAATTAGGAAACAATAACTTTTTTTTTAATTATTAAAGATACTAAGATTGTTAAATACAAAGGAAAAAAAATTGTATCATTTTCTCCACAATTCCTTCCGCTAGGACTTAAAAAGAGTAGTATAATGGTGCAACAGTAGGCAATAGCTTGCTGAGCAACAAGCATTAATACTACAACCTCTTCTATATATTCTACTTATGTTTACTATAGCTGCTACGCTCTCGTTCCCTGGATCCTCTTGAGTGCCGTGGCTCTTCTTCCCACTCAGCTGATGGTGGAGGCGACGACTCGTACCTCGACGGCTTCCTTTTGAAATGTCTATCATCATCACTGGACTCATAATCTATCGCGTTGCTACTACTGCTCTTCCTCCCACCGCCACCGGCAACAGACACTGCCTTGGCAGTGGCTGAAGATATCTTGTGATCATATCCGTTGGAAGATGGCTTGTGATGGCTGGAAGATGGAGGTGCGTCAGAAGATATCTTCCGTTTCTTGCTAACTTCTTCTTCTGGGAAGCTAATGCGAGAAAACACGCTTGCCTTTTGCTTCTTATCCATTCCTGCTGTGGTGGTCGTGGAAGTGGCTTTGGTTGCTGTTTCAGGGGCAAGCTTGGAAGGCTCGGAGCGATTATGATGATGGCGATCACGATCACGACCGCGGTCACGATCATCATAGTCATAGTCATAGTCACGATCACGTTCAAGGTCATGACGCTGGTCAGCTTTTCTCTTTGAAAGGCGGGTAGGTGCTTCATGGTCCCGTAAAGAGCGTTCTGGTGAGGCTCTCTCTGATCGGTGTCGAAGATGCTCTTGGCGATGGTCACCACCAGAAATTTGTGGAATAGGCTTCTGCAACAAACAAACATAATTGAAATGATCAAGTTAAATGTATTCCATCACATTTGATGTGATGAACATCAAATGAACAACTAGAACGACTATCCTAGAAATGAATCGTTCTCTTTTATAGAAAATTTCTCCCAACTTGGCGAAAAGCAGATTTCCCTTGTTATTTGGTTTGTCCTCCTAACTCTTTAACGACCAATACTATATCTACTCATCATCAATAGACCATCTTATTCTTATCATGTCAACGGCATTGGACACAAAAAATTTTAAAAAAAAAAAATTACTAATCTTTCCAATAAAACAAGAAACTTACAGTCGTAGTTTTTATGAATAGCCACTAAAAACATACATTGGATAGAAATGAACCAAATAATGCAAGAGCTATTTGGTAGATCATGCTACTAGAGGAAATGGAGAAAGAATAGCATGCAACAAGTACTAAACAATTATCTGATTATTTTTTTCAAAATACTTGAAAGGCAGCAAGGAATAAACACAAAAAAACAGGATGAACTAGAAGAGAACTTCAATTAGCCACTTTATGGCATTGCTCATTTTCATTCTTCACTTTGTCGTCTTTGCTGAAGCACTTTACTTCAAACCCCGACAAGATTTGGATCCATTAAACGAAGACCTCGGGATGGATTTCAAATATTCAAGTAAACACTTCCTATTCCATAACAAACTCAATAAAAACAAATGGCAAAAAATGTTCTTAAAGAAACAAAGGATAAAGCAGAGAGTATAGGGCAAATATTTAGCGGCATCAGTAACATGGTATCATAAGGCAGCAAAGTGCCGAAAATACAATGCTTAAATTGTGTAACTCTGACCAACTCCATAAGTTTATCCTTTTTCAATGTAAATTGCCATAAAAATATTCGAGAAAAAGTAATGTAGAAACTTCAAAAGTTTACAGTAGTTCACAGTTAAGAAAGCCTGTCAGAAAGTTCCAAGTTTTATAGTCTTCCTTTGACTTCTCCATACCAATAAGTGGAACCATGTGCTCATAACCAAAATAAGAGCATAAAAATTAAAAGCATCAATCGAAACAATCACTGAATCCCATTTACAGAAACTTAAATGACACTGACAAAATAAAATCTTACATCACCCTCACAGCAGAAAAAGTTATTGACAAATAAGTGTGCCCTAGCCAAACAGTTGCTGAACATCAGGTAGCATACCTCCTCACATCACAACCAACAAGAACAAAACAAAACTAGGAAAATAAGGTAAACATACAGATTTTGACTTCAATGACGATACATCAGCACTGCTGCTCACTTCTCTAGTGAATTCCATATCTCTAGAGAACTCTCTGCAATAATTATCGAAATAGTAAGTAAATCATTCCATCATGTGAAATCCATACCCACAAATAATAAGCAGAAACATATTATTTAACCTATAGGAAGCCCTTTTCAGGGATCTCAGGACTCACATGCACCACGTCCCAAGGAGTAGCCAAATGACTAGGAAATACTCCAAGGTCAATGGAGAGTAGTCCAACTGAAGAACAGTTAGTGTACCCAGCAGGCTTAGCATGATAAAGTACATTCAGTACCTTTCACCTCGTCTCTCATTTTCACGCTTCCTCCTCAAAGCTGCTTGCCGAGCCTCAAATTCCCCTCTGCTCATGATAGGCGGGCCAACATTCATACCCATTCCAAACTCAGCAAGATCTCTAGTAACCATTAAATTCAATAATTCAATAGAAGCTAGTGAGACCATAGAAGTCCAGATAGCATCAAGTTGCGTATGAAATCATAAGATCACTGATATACAACCCAATAATTCTTCCAAAATAGACAAAAATGCCATGCACGCTCAAGCAACAGGAGCACAACTGGCATAAACATAGGATAGGCTATTTAACAAATGCTACACGTACCTCTGAGGTGGGACAGGAGGAAACATATAACTTTGAGCACCAAAAGGATCTGGAGGCATGATACCTCCAAAGGGCATGTCCATTGGACCTAGTCCATAGCCCCCCATATAGGGCATCGCACCAGCATAAGGACCCATAAATCCATCAATCCCAGGCTGCATACCAGTCCAGTAAGGGTTATAGGCAGAGGGACCCATCGACATCATATAGTTTTCGGCTGCAAGATCCTGAGGGGTTTTCCACTGCAAGTCTAGAGTGCAAAACGAATAAGATTCAGGTTAGAAACATTCCTATAGACTTCATAAAACTCACGTACTTTGCATCATCACCAAATTTAAAATGGAAGCAGCAGACCTACCATTTGCTGGCAAACGAACCTTCTTTTTTTTCTTTTTCTTTCCTGGAGGAGCAAAGGATCAAAATAAAACCATCAATCCACTTATTTTCCCCATTTCCGCTAAAGAGGAAAAAAAAATAATACTTCCTCTCTCTACAATACACGACAGAACATACATCCAACTCAGGGTGCATGATGGAACAGAAAAGAAGACAGTAAAAAAATTTACTGCCTGAATAATGTATGTTCTTAATAGACACATGAATTATATCCCAGCCACAATCTTTCAAGAACAGGAATGGTACTGAGGCAGACATGGAATGAGATAGTCCACTCCAAGCATTTCCACCCGGGTTTGAACCCTAAATCTCACCACTTTGATGAGGAGATCAGCACCAACGTTCTTAAAGGTTATCTTTCAACTTTGCCAAACCAGCACGACCAATAAATTAAGAAAATAAATCATAATTACCTGCCTCTCCAGAGGCCAACTTCTGTTGCACTTCTTCCTCCACAAGTGGGGCACTCCCTTGTGATGCAGGCTCCTTCACACTCATTGACTCCAGCGTAGCCTCGGATGCATCAGCTAGTTTAGCAATCTTCACTTTCTCCAAGACCTGCTGCTGGGGAATAGCTATCTTCCTGTCATTAGCTTTATCCTTCACATCAAGACTTTCTTCCTTAGTAGATACAGGCTTCTGCTCTCCCTTAGATGCAGCAGATGTAGTAGGAGATGGAATTTTTGGTTGTGGACAACGCGCGGATTCCATATCTAAATTTGAAAGACAGGACAAATAAATAATAATTTGTACATCAAAGAAATCAATTGAATGTGAAATTCATTTCATAATGTCAACAACAATGAACCTTGAACTTGAAAAGTGCTTCCAGCATTGTCAGCACTGCTGTTACCAGACTCCAATATACGATTAATTGTATCTCTTAGGGTCTTATTTGGTAGAAGATCATCAGCGAGTATGTTGGTTGCCCCACATACGCACATTGACTTTGAGATAATGTGGTCCCTTATACCTGAGATACATTTTGTTAAAGTGAGCTTCAACATGCATATACGAAACCATTCAACAGGGAAAAGAACCAAAAGATGCATGGAATAGGTAGCAATAAAACTCACATTTATCACAAAAACTCTTAAAACAACATTTGCTAGTTAGAACAGCATCTTTCATTACTTCCTTGCACAACGGGCAATGGAGTTCAGGTGGAAGGTCACCAACAGAACGAGTGGAAGGTAAGCCCTCAATTTCTTTCTCAAAAGCAGCCCTGTTGGAAACACAAAATCAGTTTTCAAGCATAACAAATAGAATTGCCTACAAGCATAGGACAAAATGACACTAATAAGACAAAACAGTTACTCATTGGGCTTCAAAACTGCAACTGCTCCACTTGGCAATGCATAAGAGCCATCTGGAGTTGCCATTAGCATTGACTTTGGAATGCCAGTTGGAGGCTTCACCCTTTTAATATCATAGTTCGGATCACCATTTGTGGGACAGTGCTGAATAAAATGCCCTGCATCACACATTCGACAGTAACCACAGGTCCGCTAAATCGTATAATCTCAAAGCAGAGAGAGAGAGACACACACACACACAGAGAGTAAAAATTCAACATACCAGGCACCTTGCAGCGGTGACAAACATAGCCCTGAGGAGGTGTTTTGCGCTCCAATCCTAATCGACCTCAATGAGGAAAACAAAATATTCAGCTCAATATACTATTTCAGAAGCCCAGTTACCGCAATGAAAATTCAGCTCAATATAGTATTTCAGAAGCACAGTTACAGCGATGAAATGTCCTACAAAATTTAAAAAACTACTGATCTAAAATGAGAATCGATGGCCATCACTCTTTCAAGCACAAACAAGTTTACACAAAAAGACATTAGACGATATAGAAACAAAAAGGTGAAAGTTCCAATTTCAATAAATCTACAGCAGCACAGATCACTGACAAGCTCATAATTAAATGATGTAACTATGAACAAAGCCAGCAT
>JBBYHM010000010.1:5150354-5163603 GCA_038381775.1 Adansonia rubrostipa | reverse complement strand
GGGTCTGACAGAAGGATTTGTGCTGGGATAGCAATGGCTGAAATGATGGTGTTGTATTCAATTGCCGCTTTCTTGCATTCTTTCAATCGAAAAGTGGCCGAGCGGTAAGAATTGAAATCTTTCAGAGAAGTTTGGGATTGTTATGAAATTAAAGAATCCATTTGTTGCAATTCCAATGCCAAGGTTATCAAATCCAGCTCTTCATGAACCAAAATTTTAGCCAAGTTGGGATCCTTTATGTTCACTTTTACTAATAAAAATAAATTATGAACCAAGTACTTTAAGGAAGTTCAAATTTTAATATATGCAACTATTTTTCCTATTTTCAAATTGAGATTTTTTTATTAAAAAAATACTATTTAATAAGATTTATGTTTGAATTTTAATGTTCTACTATATTGAACAACATATATAAAACAATATTAAAGTTAGGTTTCTTGTCTAATTAATTTTAGTTTTTGGCGAGAATAATTTTAGAGTATACTCTTTGATTTTACAGGGAAATATTGTTAGAGCAGGGAAGAAGTTGAGCACTATTGGAGGGTATATCGCTTTCTCACCATTAACCTTGAGTCCTGGACTTTGGGTGGAGTCACCTAAAATTGGTTTACTTTAATTTTTATAATTATGATGAATTGATGACATGGATTGTAGCTTAATATGATGTCATGCTGAGTAATACAAGTAAATTACAAAAACTTGCCTAGGATTTATTATAAAAAAAAAGCCTATATCAAAAGCTACCAACATGAAATCAAATATACAAATATTCTAGCACAACGAAGAGTTGTGTAGCATTGACCAAATATTATACGATCCTTGCTTTCAAATAATGGATTTCAAATTTTCTCAATTGGATAAATTGTATTATTATAATTGTATATATTTTGTTCTCTTGATTTTTAACTAAATTTTGGAAAACTTGGTTTTTACTAAGTTTTTTCAATAACCAAATCTTCAGGATAATCCAGAAATTGCAATACGATAGTATTCTTTAAGGCAAACTAAATGCTATATTTTTTTTTTGGTAATAGGATAGCCTTTACCAATCTTTTTGTCCTAAATTGTCTTCAACTCATGCCTTGGCCTTCCACAACACGAAGAGAATCAAGTCTCTTTTTACCCATTCACTAAGAACAAGTAAAATCGCAATAAATTTGGTAGGAGAGAAAATTCATAGAACAGTATCTTATTAAGGCCTGCACCGTTTTGTAGCTGCGAAGTATTGATTTCAATGTCTATAATTTGTTTAGCAGAAGTGAGCTTTGGAATATAATCCGTGAAAAATGATGCATAACTTCAACTACAAGCCATATGTAAGTCTAAGGCGCTCCTCCAGGTAGTCCAAGGAACGTATGGGTGGGAATCTGCAGGCAAGAATGAGAATGTGTTACCTCCCTTGCTGATCATATAACATATGAAATAAAACGAGCAACAGAAGGGAGATATTATTCATCTTTCGATTGTGTTATAACAGGCAGCAGCCTCTTTTTAGATTACAGCTACGATATGTTCATAAATACTAAATGAGCTGAACTGATCAATGTTCGATTTGATAGGTTGTTTTAGCTATTAATCGAATCATAAACATCTAAAATACCAGTTGTATCGATACCTTGGTGGACAAGACTCACTGCAACAGCTTTCCAAGCATTCCACGATACAGTCTTTGTTGGGATTCATGAAGAATCCCACCTGAAATGTTGGAAATAATTATAGAACTTTCAGAGTAGAGAAAGGCCTCCCTCAGTTGGAGCGTGATAGAATGAACAATGTGCAATGACTGGGGATAGCATTTCAATCTTTTGGTCCCCATCGACTTATCAGATCCCGAACAGATAATATCACCACAATATGAAGCTTACCAAAGTCGAAAAAACATTCAACAAAATCAAAACATAATTGAACTTTCCAAAAATGAACGATGTGTAGCTATTATTCTTAACCACCTGAGAGAGGATGACACAAGAAATGGCAATAGAAGTAAACAGGAAAGGATGAACCGTTACAGAGTAGCGTTCTTGTCTGGGGGGCAGCACTCTGTGCAGTGTTGACCTACAAATGCATGACACAAATTAGAGGAGATACAAAGAAACAGCATTATTGTTTTACAAACCCTCCAAGAGAAACATCAAAAGCTATTTAAGATTAACAGGTAGCTGGATTACCGGAACAAACAATTTGTCCACCTCTCCATCATGTCCCCAATGTTAACAATGAATGCCCTACAGGTTCAGATCCAGTGTTCAGAGGCTGGATTCAGCAAGATAATAACTATGTCGTTTCTTTTCTTCTTTTTTTTTTTTTTTTTTTTTCTGTGGGAGTGGGTTGAAAGGTAGCAACGAAACACCTTAAACCAGTACTTCTGTTCAAGTAATTACATGAACAATTTGCCATCATTAATACTCACCCGCTCATGCTTGGAACATACTCCCAAACCTGTGGTTGCTTGGATTTCTCCCTGCAAACCTGTTAGCACAAATTTGAAACAGATGTTGGATTAAAATACAAAATTAAGGTTTGCATATTATTAAGGAACAAACCTGAAGCCCTGGAACACCATCAGTCATCAGAAGAGTGACCATTCCATAGTCTGAATGAGCAGAAGCACCATATATTTCTTCACTATAACAGTCTAAGTCCCCTAACATCAAAAATTAAGAGGGATATCGACATCTATTTAGCTCTGAACTTCTAATCATCTTTTTTATCTATATATTTCTTCACTCAAATGGTAAGCTTATCTAGAAGTGTAATGCCAAAAACATTCATGAAGAAAAGGGGGGAAAATGATCCATAAAAACTTCACATCGATCAATGACTTAAACATATATAAAGAAGCCAAGTAGTACTACCATACCTGGATAATGTAATAAACGAATAACTGCCAATGGTTCGTTAAGGGCACCCACTTTTTCAAAGAAATCTTCATCCAATTTCAGGGACAGGGCAATTAAAGAAAGTAATTTAGTCCCAGCAGACCTGAGGAAGCATATCTAGCACCATTTAAAATTTGCAGTCTTCGATTCTACAAGCTGGTATGCTGAAATACTTCTGCCAGTAGAAAAATGTCCTATGGCAAAGGTATCTGAAAATCATAGTATAATTTTCCAAGCAAGATATAGTAGAATTCAAAACTCAGAAGTAAGTTTTGAACTGGGATGTCAAGGGAATTAATAAAAAGGTTAACCATATTTGTCAAATTATAGAAGGAAAAACACCAAGAGACCAGAGATGTATGTAATCATCTGTAGCATCTAAGCTTGTACCCTTAAGGAAAAAAAAAAATCAATGAGCAAACTTCTAATCTCAAAATAAGAGTTTGGGAATTTTTTTTTTCTCTTCTGTAAACTATAAATACCAACATGTGAATTAACACAGCAGGGACTCACAGCACTTTCTGATAATAAGTCTCCATTATGCTTCTCCAAGATGGTAGATCTTCTGAAATTTCCAAGCCAAAAGAACATCTGAGTATAACTAATTAAATTTCTTGTATGAACAAAGAATGAATCAAAAAATTTGGGACAACTAATACAAGATGCTTTGTATAAGATAACCATACATACCTTCTAAAGGCCATTGATTGAATTTGAGTTCATCGGCTAGTGGACCAATATAGAAACTTTCTTTAAAGTCACCTGTTTTCCAAGCAGTCAAAAGTGATCAATCTGACCTCCAATTCCCTTTTACAGTAAACTTAAACTATATGTTTATAAACCAGAAAGAAGTTAAGAAAGCAAAGAAACTCTGCTGAAATGGTTTCATTGGAAAATCTTGACTAACCCCACCAGTATCTCAAATCTAACTCGTTGACATAATCATTGAACAGGCAACTTATGAAAAATGTTAAACAGTAAAAGAAAATTTTAATTAATTAGAATAAAATAAAATACCTTTGGTACTTAAAGAAGTTGTATCAAGTTTTTCAGCATAAAGTGCTGTATAACCTCCGTATTTCTTTCTAGTCAACTTCACCTTCTCTTCAATTGGAAGGGAAAAAAACTTGTTACTCTGCTCAAAAACTTTCTTAAGCAATTCTTCATCAACCCCATGATTCACAAGGTAAAAGAAACCATGGTCAACGCATGCCTGTTGAAAACCTCAATAAAGTTGAAAGCAAAATTTAATTGCAAAGTTAGAAAGCAAATGAGATCTCATTGCTTCTTAAACCAGTGTCTTTAAAAAGACCGAAACTGCAACTACCTAAAGATTGAATATTATTGGCAATGAAAAAGGCTAACGTAGAAATAAAAGAGAACCTGACGTATGGAGTTGGCGGTGGAGAGGGATCTGTTGAGGACAAGTCAATGATGGGAAGTTGAAGAGCGTTTGACATTTTGTTGGTTTCTGCTGCAACTCGATTTGCTTTGGATAAGGAGTTTATACATAAAAGAATCATCCAAAAAAATAATAATAATACATAAAAGGTTAAAATATACCCCCAGAAAAAAGTCAATAAACCATTTATTTTTTCCAAATAACTTCTTTCATCTTTGATTTTTATTTAAATAAATCTTTGTTTCAAATAAAATTTCTATTATTTAGTTATTTTTACTATTAAAGGGAGAGTTTTGCCATTTAATGTCCTAAATCAATTTTTAAAATTACTTAATATTATATTTATAGTAAGAACATTATATTAAATATCATCATTTTCAATACTTTAAAAAAAATATTAAAAAAAATCTCATACATTGAAAGTAAAGTTTTTAAATCCCATGAGCATACTCTTAAATATAATAAAAGAAACTAAATAAAAATATAAAATAAACACGTGATAAACTTTTAATCTACTCATAAAATTTATTTCATAATTTTTTACTGTTAAATGTATCAAATACTATTCCCCAAAAATTACTAAAACACTTTTTAACAAAATTTTTAAAAGGAATTACGGAATACATATGCTCGATTGCTAGGCATCAATTCTTACATTACAAGCATTAAATAATCCTTTTCTTTACTTTACTCATTAAAGCATAAATCAAAAACTCCATCAAATTTTAATCACTCAACTGAACAAAGGTACAATCTTCCTCAAATTCTTCATGCAAAATAATTATTAAAAGAGAGAGAGAGAGAGAGAGAGAGAGAGAGAGTTTGGGTTACAGCTCAAGAAACTAAAAACTATCAAGATGCTGCATTAAGCTTCATTAAAAAAAAAATACATAAATTAAGGGTGGTCCTTGATGAATTGACCCCTTTAATTATCAAAAATCTTTGTTTCATCAACTTGATATCAAGAATACAACCATGGCCCATTAACCAGCTCCTCTGAATCTGCAATATATGCGAGTTCTAGACCAGTATAAGGTGTTGTACCTTCTTTCCCAAGTGAAAACTGTGCTAACTCAGCAATGCTACTCTCACCCCAAATTTACAGGGTTGAATCGCCTCAGGCTCATTCTTTCGGAGTCATTCCGGATAAAACAAGAATACATTCAGGTAACAGAATGGTGAAATACACTGCCAACAAGATCTTTCATCTTCTGGCAAATCTCCTTCTTCCAAGACCCCTCATGGGGGTTGCAGCAACTTCTATGGTTCTGTCTGGACTCGGCTCTTCTTCATCACTCGTTTCATCAGATCTCCATCTCAGCCCCCCGTTTACATTTCTGTCTTCAAAAGACCTCTCTCCATGCCTGCAAATATGCAAAAATGGGAAACAACGTGACAACATGAGAGAGGAAAAATTTTCCCCATCGGCGGTTATGGAGATATCTAGAACCAGATCGAAAGAATAACATAAGAGGGTTCAAAGGAAGAGAGAATAAGAGTTGAAATCAAAATCTTTACCTCCAATAGACATCACTTAAGTCTTCAGAAGGAGGCACATAATGGCCATCATCTCTATCTAATTGGCTCCTCTTACCAGAAATATTTGAACGGAAGTTATTTGCAGAACCTTTAAACAAACCATAGTTACTGCTAGGTGTGGGTACAGGATTAGCTGTCACCCTTCGGGAATATGGAGGACTTGAATTGCAAACTTGGTTAACAAACCCATTTTGCTCGCCCTCTGAAATGATTTTATCCGATTGGTTTTCTTGTAGGTGTCTGTGTAGAAGCTCTCTTGATGAACTCCGACTGATTCCCTTCATTGGTGCAGCATATGTGGGACCTGAGATGTACTCAAATTTGAAGTTTCTTTCAACTTCAAAATTTAACACTCTTTCTGCATCTGTAAATAACCTCCCCTGAAGAACTGGTGAAGACCTGGGGTTATCAGCTTCAACAAGGGGATGGTTGACATCCCCACCCAATATTTTAGGAATTTCAGAAACAGCTGGTCTTAAAGGAGTAGCCAAATAGTCTGATCGTAGCACAATAGATTCAGAAGCAGAGGGAACCAACAAACTGGCTGATTTTGGTTCTTGCAACTCAGGAAGACTAGATCTTTCTGTTATTTCATCCTCTTGACCAGAAGCAACCACCATATCAGGCAATGTTCCAGCTTTTACTTGTTGCTGCAGGACTTCTGGTAGCAATTCTATACCTTTATCCTATTTAAGAAAAGGTAAGCAAGTCAGTAGATTTTTTATAATGCTACTTGCTATCAGTAACCTTCAAACTTCAGCAAGCATGGAAACAAATTCATTCTTAATTTACTTAATCAGAGAAGATCAACTCCAAAACCATAAAGATTGAACCCCCCCCCCCTTTCCAAAAATAATGATAAAATTGGTAGAGTTGGATTGCTTTTATAGCAGCAGAAAGAATATCCTCAAAGTTCAAACCACTTACAACCAATTCTTTTCTCCTCTGACGACATGATTCCATTCTGGATAGAACTTCTTCATCGACAGAATGAGTTGAAATGAAGTCTTCTTCCAAGCTCCAAAGTTTAATATTGACTTGATATGCCTCAACATATCGATAGCGCTGGATTAGTAACAGAAAACAGGTACATAAGTTACAGCAATAAACTGACAAAATCTATTCCAATTACCAATACATGGTAATAGTCATCTATTAACCTAGAGAAGAAAAAAAAAAAAAAAGAAGCACTCCTAAAAGCGAGGTTGCAATCCACTGGATCAGCCAAAAATGAGAATTAGAGAGCATCAAACGGTTAAAAATGTGGGTTACAATCAAAATTTAGGGCATAAACTTAGGCCAAGTAGCCAACAGTATACAGCATCCATGAGCCCAAACCTAAATGCTACACCATTCAATGCAGACATGCAGTAAATATCTAGATATTAATTTAAAATGACATAAGAGTCAAAATGATATCTCTTCATTGATCTTTCATAGTTCTGTTACCTGAAGATAGAATATAACAAGGAGACTTCCAAGAGTAGTTGACGGGTTATCGGTAGCACAATCTAACAGGCATTTGTGGATATATTTCTCCTCATCAACATTCCATGGTAACTCTATCATTCGATCAGCCAAGTTCCTCCGAATGCATAAACAACAAAATTCAGTGACCAATACTTTTATCCAGTATGTCCAGGACCAGCATTGACCTTTCAAATCATCAAATGCATCCCCACTCAATCCATACTTGAACTTCTTTTCCCGCACTTTGGTACAGAGCATTCGCTGATACATAAATGCTTCAATCAAAAGCCCACACTCTAATTTCACACGAACAACAGTGACCGCTTCGCTAAGCATAAGCAACTGTGATCCATCATCACGACCAGACCAACGTAACACCATTTGAGCTGCTGCAGCATCCTGCCTTTCTAACAGAACTTGTGCAATCTTAGGATGTGTTGCTGGGCCAGAGATATCAGGAAGAAGCTGATACAATTCCTAAGAGAAATGATTTAGAGAAAGATAATCAGACCGAGATACTTTAAGAGTAAGCGAGCATAGCTTGAATATGGTTCTTCACTGTCATCCCCGAAATTTAACAAGCACTGTGATTCCAGACATGAGAAAAGACAGTACTATGGTTAAATAATTAACTAGGGTTCTTTAAACAAAACATTCTTCTGCATTTGGTAGAGGGTGCAGTTGAAGAACTATATAATTAACTTCAATATTGTCCATTAGAACTTACTTTAAAAAAATGTTCATTTGTTCAGGGTAAAAATGAAAGAACCTAATATGGAAAGAATTAGGGGTCAAAGATAAATCATAACACCAATTAGTTTGAGCTTTAACAGCAACAGTGAAGCCCACTGTATAGTAAAAAAGATATGCAATATTCAAGTCTTCAGTGAAGGTACAGTTTATGCCAAAGCTTGGGCGTGCATGTTAGAATATAAATCCCTTTAGTATTACACTGCAAATGTCACTTCCCTAAGCAACCTGGAAACTCTACTACCAATCTACATACCATTGTATACTTTAATGGCAACAGAGATCTACAGAACAATCAAGTTAATTAGGAGGTAGTCAGTGGCGGAAAAGTTGAAGGAGCAAATGGTATAGGAAAAGATTATAAAATTAATCTGAAATACGCATTGAGACTTCTCTTTGGCCAAGAATATGTATGGTGCCTTGACAGCAGCAAAAATGGGCGTTTAGACTCAACAAGAATTTGTTAGAATAGATAGAGAAATTACCAGTAAAGCCTCATGCGTGTGATCATCCAGGAGACAAAAAGTGAATGATTCAAGTAATGAATGTCTGCTTACACCAAATGAGGCTGCAAAGTCATCCACGATATATCCCCATTCTTCTTCGGGCCTACTCCAATGCCGGTCAAACAGGTAATATACAAACTGCATCTCCGCTAAGGAAATCAAAGGAATTTGCTAACTAAAAGATGTCCAATCAACAGAAGACTAAATGAAAATCACATTATAAGGATAAGGATACAATTGCTTGCTTTGCAACCACCAAATCAGAACTACCACGTAGAAAGAGAATGTCCACAGCAGCTTGTAGACTTTCAAATGGATAACATCCAGTCATTCCTTCTATTTTAGACCGAAAAAAGGACAAGGCTCCATTCTTCTGCAAAAATGCAAAATCAGACTGTTCTCCGATCTCCTGGTCATATGACTGCTCTATGTCCAGATTTGCTAGTGCATCTTCAATGAAAAGAGAACCACCCTGTCTGACGGAGTCGGCAGAGTAATCTAATGCAGCAGGCCATGCACGAATAGTAGCAGCTGATTTCCTTTCACGGATGGCATTACGCCAGGATGTGAAATCAGCATAACGAGACCTCACATGTTCCAAGAATTGGTGCCTGATACACCATATTGTGATCTCAAGATGCTGAAAATTAGAACAAATATTGTCAGAAAGTATTGATTATTGCATGATACGGAAAATGTATATCAGCTGTAAAGTCTACTCAGACACCTTTTATCATTTGTCCAATTCAATGCTAAAAGGCGTGTTTTAATGAAATTAATTACCCAATAATGCAAAGCGTTCAAAGGCAAAAGATGCACAGATTAACATTGCGACCAGAAGTTCAGATAAGTGCAATGATAAAATGACAGTTATTAGTTTCTCACAAATTCCAAACTCCATCAGCTGTTATTCTCTATTTTGTTGTTTTTTAGATTGCAGATTTCAAGAATTTGCTACAAACATAATGCTCTCAAAAGATGCTAAAATATGGTAAAACATTCACTTAATTGAATCAAACCTGCTTTGTCTTCAATATACTCTCTTGAAGGTGGTGCAAGTCATGGAGCTGTGCCGAAGGACGTCCCTTGAAAGATGACTCCAAAACTTCAAGTACACAGGATAAGCCAGCTAGATGCACCGAAAATTTTAGAAGCGAACCTAACCTATTTTTCATCTCTTCTACCTCAAGATAAACTGATAAAAATAGTTAGGGAACACCCAACATGCATGGTATAGACAAAATACAATAGTTCTGAAAGCATTTGACAAAATTTTAAGGATACATATCGCTTGAAGTCCTGTTTTGATGTTTTTAAATGTCCGATTGACCCAATCCTTGACAACCTTCTCATCCAGTAACAAAGCAGTAACAACATCACTGGAAACAGCACTTTCGTCCATACATATATCTGTAACATCTGTTGTTTTTCTGCTAAAGGAAACATGTATTTCTAAAAAACAACCAAGACAGAGAGAATGGGGTATGTTATAAAAATATAAGCAAATCAACATGTTCTAGAAGGATAAAATTGACCCAGAACAGAGAAAAAGGATACAATGACAAACCAAAGAAACCAAGTTATTCTCCAAGGCTACATCAAAAAAAGAATAAAGACGTTGAACATCAGCGGTCAGTTGATTATCCCTAACTTCTTTATCTTGAAACCTCTCATCGCATCTTCTAGAAATGAGGCCAGCATCTATGCACTCATCATATAGGCGAAGGCGAATTCTATTATTACCACTTTTTGTCAATGAGATTCTACAAATTGGACAAAGATCACACCGTTGACTACACTCCGCACATAATGAGGCATGTCCACATGAATTCAATGCATACTGCACATAACGTCCACAGCTTCTTAAGTCTCTAGTTGCTCGACAGTACTCAATTTTCGCCTCATTGAATAACTCACTAAGGTCTATAGATGCCAGGTGCTCCAAAGCTTCCTGAAATTTAAATTGGAAACTAATATATTGGAACCTAATATAATTCCCATAGTATACATCTCCGATAAACAATACTCTATAGCTACAAAATGATTTAGTCTGCCATTGCATAATAAAATATAAATTTACCACAAGTTAATTTATCTGAAAAAATAAAAGAATTAGTTGAAACTAAAACCAATTATTTGCCAAAAAATTTTCTAAAATAATCAATTCTGTGCAAGAAATGTGAACTTAATTCCTTATTACAGAAAAATTATAAAGCATAAAAAAAAATAATGCTAAAAAGTAAAAAACCTAAGAAACGTAAAGAGCTAGGGTTTTTGCAGTTGGCAGTTTGGGAAGGGAACCTGAACGGCTCGGCTACTGAAGTCGGGTTGAACAGGAGGTGGCGCTGGTGATCTAACGGTGCGGCCATTACTTGTGGAACTTGAAGGGAAAATCGAACCGTTGAGTTTGGGTTTCTCCATTTAGTTTCCAGCTTTGATAAAGGATTTTGTCTGGGAAAAAAGAAGAGGAAAAGTTGAATACTGAGTAAAGATTGAGAGTGCGTTCAGAGTGCTTAGGGCTAATTGAGCGGAAAATTAAAAAATAAAAAGTAAAATTTCATGGACAATTTTTAAAAAATAAAAAATCGGAGATTTAAATGCCAATTTGGTTTCGCAAGCATGGTACGACAAAAATGGCTTGGGTCGGATCGGATCGGGTGATTAGGTAGCCCAAGCCCAATACTTTTGGATTCTTTCATCCATCGGCCAAAAAATCAGCCCATCTGCCTTTCATATGGAAAAAACTGGGAAAAAAAAATAGCGTTAGTTTTATTGGGAAAAAATTGTCCGATGCATAATTTTTTTTGAATATATTAAAGATAATAATTAAATAATTTTGATAATAATTTTCCAAAAATTATTTTTCAAATTTCATATATAAATGTTTTTATTTAAATATTACTATAAATAATAACTTTAGTAATCTTATAAAGTATCTCAAAAAATTCGTCAGTAAAGTTTCACCGATATTATAGAATACAATTATTTTACTACCCAAAAGAATGAAACATAATTTCTTGAAAAAGCAAAGAAGAAGGGCTAAGCCTAGACTTAGCGTTAGTTGACAAAAATTGACAAGTCGAAGGTTTGGACATTGGCTATTAGACAGGGTCAAAGTCAAACACATGTCCTTCAAGGTTAGATTTTTAAGAGATGATGTACATGCGTACATATATGTATATAGATCAACGTTTAGGAGGGAAGGAAACCGTGCTGCTCATCGTTTAGCTAAATATGCTCTTGCTGAAAAGTCATGAATGTATATAGTTGGAGGATAGTCCACTGTTCTTGTTACCTACTCTTTAGAAGGATGCTATTTCTCCTTGATTAATAAAACATCTTTTTCCATTAGAAAAAAAATCCCGAAATAGAAGAATTCGAATTTTTCTTGTCCAACAAAAAAATACATATATCAATTATTGAGTAAATACTCGAATACTTAAAAGATGATATTCAATTAATTTAAAATTTATACCTTCTTCATTTTTTTTGTAAAATAAAACAAATAAAAAATGCCCATCAAATGTTAAAAGAAAATTACAATGTTTAACCCATAAAAGGATTTCCAAAAAAAAAAGTGAAAAAAGGTATACTACTCGAATTGGCCCATAAATCTAACTATACGATGTGTTTGTTTCTCGTGAAAATATAATGCAAAAAAAAGAAAGGAAATTTTGACGGGAGAAAATGAAGCTTTATGTATTTGATGTGTAACTTCTTTGATGGGCAAAGTTTGGAATCTCCATGATACCATGTGGAAAGACCAAAGGCAGTGGTACAAAGAAGAAAAAATAATAATTTATTACTATTCTCACTTTCATGCCCAAAATTATTTATTAATTACAAATTTATACCTTGGTTGACATGAAATTTTGCAACTTTTAAAGAAAACTTTCACTTAACTATTTGTACAACTTTTAACATAAAATTTGTCATAAAAATATATTAAAAAAATTGACATTGTATTATTTAATTTTTAAGATCTCAAAATTTGTAAATTAGTCAAAGTTAAAGCCCCACTTGCACATTCTTTTATCTCTAATTCGTTTTTGCTCCCGTAAGTTAGCGGACTAATATAGTTTTCAATTAAGCCATCTTATTGTTGATATATTTTTTTTAATAAATGATTCACATTATTTTTTTAATACCATCATAGCTAATTTTTTGAGTTTTGTTCGGATTTAATCTTATCCTCGAGTAATTTTAATATTACATTATTTTATGTCATTTTGGTGTATTCAAGATTTTATTTTCAACATGTTTTCATAATAATTAAATCTAGATCGGCAAATTAAAGAAAAAACTTTTTTTTCTTTACTAATGAAACTAATTTTTGTAAATTTTTTTAATTACGAGTTATATTGTGCAAAATACAAAATTCGTACGAGGAAAAAAGAAAAGAAACCCATAAATATTTATTATCATATAATTGCAGAACTTAACAAACATGATAGAATTACAAAATAAATGATAGCTTAAAAATTATGAAATAGTGGAGAAATGTTTACTATTGTTTTCATTTTGGGTGATTTTCTGTTATAATTCCTTTTCTCTACCTTTTCAAAGTTTGAAGCCATTAATTTAGCTTCAAAATTAAGAGGAAGAGAGACGCAAATAGCATGCTAATTAGCAACAAATAGATGTTCTGATGGATATTTAGAAATGATTTGCGGAGGGAGAAAATATCAAATTTTTCATTTTAA
>JBBYHM010000010.1:5139151-5150254 GCA_038381775.1 Adansonia rubrostipa | reverse complement strand
TTTGTCATTTGTATAAATAGAAACATAGAAAATTATAAAATGTATATTTTGATTTCAGCTGGTTGGTGACTCTTTCGTTGAGGGAAGGCAAGAAAGCTGATAGCATTGAAATTTGTATTTGACAGGCTACCTAATGCTTAAATTAACAAATATTTTAAAGATAAAAAAACTAAAAAAGAACATACAACTAAATAGCCAAGAAGAAGATGATGTAAGGTTAAATTAGGTGTTTCCAAACTTACATCCTAAATTGCCCGTAAGCCAGTCATGGTAAGTGCCTACCCACGTATATCTTATGCGATTAAATTAATTATGAACTAGTATCATCCCTCTTAAAGGTGTAACTAGTGGTCCCAAATTGATAGATCTTTTGAACCTGGTTTGGTATAAACCTTGAGCTTACGTAATATGAGTATAAAAGAATCAAAATTCTAAAACAAATACAATACTTGTGTTAAACATATCATATTTATTATACTATTTTGTGTTTTTAAATGTGTCATTATCGTTTTTCCTTTTATGGCTTCTAAGATACAAAGTCTGAAAAAAAATCTAAAGCAAACTTTGCTAAAATCAACGGTTTCATCAGTCTCTTTAGGTTTAGGTCAATATCTAGAAAATAGCAACCCCCAATAGTTCTATAATGCAAACAAAATCCAAAGTTTTAACATTCAAGGTCAATGATAATGATCAAGGGAAATTTCTTTCTCTTCTCCAATTTCTACATCAAACTATAGTTAAAAATAATCTTTGACTCGTGGATGTAATCGGCTGACAGAACCTGTTCAATCCAATTGCAATACAATAACCTTAAACTCGCTAGGAAAATCAAATAAGAAAGAATTTTCATTGGCCTAATTGCAACTAACAATTTACCCAAAAGTTTCTTTCAGCATTGGCTTTAGATAGAAACCTTTTGATATGGAAAGGAAAGAGAAGAGTCTTAAACGAGTACCAAAATTATGGGTGATCCTTGATGAAATTGATCTCTTTAAGTATCAAACCTTTGTTTCATCAAACTTGATATCAAGAAGACAACCATGGCTCATTAATCCGATCCTCGGAATCTGTGATGTTTGCAAATTCTAGGCAAGTACAAGAAAGAGCCGTACCTTTTTCCCAAATAAAAACTGTGCAACATGAGTGATCCAATGCTAATCTCACCCGAAATTAGAGGGTCGAGTTACTCCAGGCTCATTCTTGTGGAGTCGTTATGGGAAGGGCATTAGGCAACCATCAAATACACGGGCAACGCGGTCTTTCATCGTCTGGCAAATCTCCTTCTATGTCCCCTCGTGGGGGTTGCACCAACTTGCATGGTTCTGTCTGGACTCTGCTCTTCATCATCACTCGTTTCATCAGATCTCCATCTCAGCCCCCCATGTGCATTTCTGTCCTCAAAAGACCTCTCTCTATGGCTGCAAATATCCAAAAAAAGGAAACAAAGTGACAAAATGATATAGGAAAAATTTACCCTATCCGTGGTTAAAAGGACATCGAGAACCATTTAGAGAATAGCAAAAGAGAATGCAAGAGAAAGAAAGAATAAGAAAGGAAATCAAAATCTTTACCTCCAAGAGACATGCATTAAGTCTTCAGTAGGAGGCACATTCCAATGCCCATCATCTCTATCTGATTGACCCCTCTTACCAGAAACAATTGAACGTAAGGTATTTGCAGAACCTTTAAACAAACCATGGTTACTGCTTGGTGCAAAAGCAGGATTAGCTGTCACCCTTCCGGAATAAGGAGGGCTTGCATTGCGGACTTGATCAACAAACCCATATTGTTTGCCCTCTGAAATGATTTTATCAGATTGTTTTTCTAGTAGGTGTCTGTTTGGAAGCTCCCTTGATGAACCCGGACTGATATCTTTTAATGGTGTAGCATATGTGGGACTTACATGATGAATTCCAGGACCTGAGATGTTCTCCAATTTCAAGTTTTTGCCCACTTCAGCAGTTGATGCTCTCTTTGCCTCTGCAAATAACCTCCCCTGGAGAATTGATGTAGATCCGTGGCTACCAGCTTCAACACGAGAATTGTTGACATAACCACGCAATATTTTAGGAATTTCAAAAACCGGTGGTCTCAAAGGAGTAGCCATATGGTCGGGTTGTAGAACAGCAGAATCAGAAATGAAGGGAACCAACAAACTAGCTGATTTTGGTTCTTGCAACTCAGGGAGACCAGATATTGCTAGCATTTCATCCTCTTGACCAGAAGCAACCACTATGTCAGGCACTGTTCCAGTCTTTACTTGTTGCTGGAAGACTTCTGGCAGCAATTCTATACCTTTATCCTATTGAAGATAGGGTAAGCAAGTCAGTAAATACGTTATCAATGCTAGTCACTACCAGTAACCTTCAAAAACTTCACCAAGCATAGAAAACAGATGATAAAACTGATAGTACTGAATTTCTTTTATAGCAGCAACAAGAATACCCTTGAAGTTTAAACCACTTACAACCAAATTTTTTCTCCTCTGACGACGGGATTCCGTTCTTGATAGAGCTTCTACAAATTCTTCATCGACAGAATGAGCTGAAATGAAATCTTGCTCCAAGCTCCAAAGTTTAAGATTGACTTGATATGCCTCAACATATCGATAGCGCTGGATTAGTAACAGAAAGTGAGTCCATAAGCACTGCTAATATGCTAATACGTGGTGTTAATAATCATCTATTTAACCTAGAAAACAAGACTCCTAAAAGTGCTGTTAGAATCCATTGGATCAGCGAAAAATGAGAATTATAGAGCATCTGTCAGTTAAAAGTTTTAATCACAATAACAATATAAGGCCTAAATATAGGCCAAGTAGCCAAAAATATACAGCAACCATGAGCCCAAACATAAAATGTTCCTCCATTCAATGTGGTATTACCCGGATATTAAGTTAAAATGACATAAGACTCAAGATTATATCCCTTCCTTGATCTTCCGTAGCTCTGTAAGTTTACCTGAAGATAGAATGCGACAAGGAGACTTCCAATAGTAGTTGAAGGGTCATGAGTTGCACAATCTAACAGGCATTTGTGGACATATTTCTCCTCTTCACCATTCCACGGTAACTCTATTATTCGATCTACCAAATTCCTCAGAATACATAAACAACAAAACTCAGTGACCAACACTTCTATCCAGTCCGTCCAGGGCCTGCATTGACCTTTCAAGTCATCAAATGTATCCCCACTAGGTCCACACCTGAACTTCTTTTCACGGACTTTGGTACAGAGCATTCGCTGATATGTAAATGCTTCAGTCAAAAGCCCACACTCCACTTTCACCCGAACAGTCGTGACAGCCTCACTAAGCGAAACAACCTGCGATCCAACATCACGACCAGACCAGCGTAACACCATTTGAGCTGCATTAGGATTCTGCCTTTCTAACAGAACTTGTGCAATCTTAGGATGAGTTGCGGGGCCAGAGATCTCAGGAAGAAGTTGATGAGATTCCTAAGAAACATGATTTAGTGGAAAAAAATCAGGACATGGAATTATATTAAGAGTAAGGAAGCATATCTGGAAAGACAGAAAACAGTTCTTTATTGTCATCCCTAAAATTAAACAAGCACAACCCTTCCGCATAAGAAATGTACAACAGTAATATGATTAAATAATTAATTTGGTTCTTTGAACTCCAAAATTTCTTTTGGATTTGGCAGAGAGAAGTTATAGGAACTACATTAATTCACTAAGATATTAGTCTATTAGAAGTTAGAACTCACAATTCAAAAGGGAAATGACCATTTTATTATGGATGAAAATGAAAGAACCTAATATGGACAGAATTAGTGGTCAAACATTAAAGATAATACCAATAAGTTTGAGCTTTAACGAGCAACGATAAAATCCACTGCACGGTAACAAGTAACAACATTTTGCAATATTCAAGTCTTATCAGTACAGGTATGATATATATCGACGCTTAGGCATGCATGTTAGAATAGAAATTCATTTAGCAGTATATTTTAAGCAAACTGGATGCTCATACCAATCTACATACCATAGTATAATTTAATGGCAATTCAAACCATCAGACTACTCCATTTAATGAGGTAGTAAGTGGAAGAGAAGTTATGGAGCAAACAGCACTGGAGAAGTTTATACAATTAATCTGAAATCTGCATGGTGCCTTGAAACATCAAGCAAAAATGGGCATTTAGACTCAGACAAGCTTTTATGAGAATAGATACAGAAATTACCACTAACGCTTGATCTGAGTGGTCATCCAGAAGACAGAAAGTGAATGATTCAAGTAGTGAATGCCTGCTTATACCAAAGGAGGCCGCAAAGTCATCCACAATATGTCTCCATTCTTCCTCAGGCCTAGTCCAATGTCGATCAAACAGGTAATACACAAACTGCATGTCAGTTAAGAAAATTTTAAAGGAATTTGCCCAAATAAAAACATGTCCAATCAACAGAAGAACTCTAAATGATAATCACATCAAAAAGAGAAGGATACAATTGCTTGCTTTGCAACCACCAAATCAGAACTACCACGTAGAAATAGGATGTCCACAGCAGCTCGAAGACTTTCAAATGGATAACATCCTGCAATTCCCTCTATTTTAGACTTGAAAAAGGACAAGGGTCCATTTTTCTGCAAAAATGCAAAATCTGACTCTTCTCCTATCTCCTCATTAGATGCCTGCTCTATGTCAAGACTTGCTAGTGCATCTTCAATGAAAAGAGAAGCACCCTGTCCAATGGAGTCGGCTGAGTGATCTAACACATCAGGCGGCGGCCATGCACGAGCAATTGCAGCTGATTTCCTTTCACGGACAAGATTACGCCAGGATGTAAAATCAGCATGACGAGACCTCACATGTTCCAAGAATTGGTGCCTTATACACCATATTGTCATCTCAAGATGCTGAAAATTTAAAACAAATGTTGTGGACGATATTGATTATAGCATGATTTAGAGAGTGTATATTTTCTTAATTTTTCCACTGAAATGCTAAAATGAGTATTTTAACGAAATTAATGACGCAGTAATGTTAAGTATTAAAATACAAAAAGGTAAACATAGCAACATTGGCACAAGAAGTTCAGATAAGTGCAATGATTAAATGACAGAGATTAATTTCTCGTAAATTCCAAACTCCATCTGCTACTACTCTTCATTTAGTTGGTTTCAAAGATTGCAGGTTCCGAGACATTGCTATGAACAAATTGCTCTTAAAATATGCTCCAATAAGGTACAACATTCGCTTAACTGAATCAAACCTGTTTGGTCTTCAATATACTCTCTTGAAGGTAGTACAAGTCATGGAGCTGTGTGGAAAAGCGACCCTTGAAAGATGACTCCAAAACTTCAATTACACTGGATAAGCTGGCCAGATGTACAGAAAATTTTAGAAGCGAACCTAACCTATTTTTCATCTCTTCTATTTCAAGGTAATCTGATAAAAATAGTTAGGGAACACCCAAATATATTTTATAGACAAAAGACCAAAATAGAATAGTTCTCAAAGCATTTCACGGATATTCAAGGATACAAATATGTTGAAGTTCTGTTGCCACGTTTTTAAATGTCCGCTTGACCCAATCCTTGACAACCTTCTCATCCAGCAACAAAGCAGTGACAGCATCACTGGAAACAGCAGTTTCATCCATACATATATCTGTAACATCTGTTGTTTCTGTTAAAGGAAACATGAATTTCTAACAAACAACCATGGCTGCTGTATTCAGGACATGTTATAAAAATATAAACAAATCAGTGTGCCTCGAGTGGCCAAAAAAAAAAAAAAAATCAGTATGCCCAGCAAGGATAAAACTTGAACAAAATAATAACAAAAGGATACAATGACAAACCAAAGAATCTAAGTTATTCTCCAAGGCTACATCAAAAAAAGAATAAAGACGTTGAACATCAGCAGTCAGTTCATTATCTCTATCGTGTTTATCTCGAAACCTCTCATCGCATCTTCTAGAAATAAGGCCAGCATTTAAACACTCATCAAAAAGGCGAACGCGAAGTCTATTGTTGCCACTTTTTGTCAATGGGGTTCTACAAATTGGACAAAGATCACACCGTTGACTACACTCCGCACATAGAGAGGCATGTCCACATGAGTTCAATGCATACTGTACATAACGTCCACAGCTTCTTAAGTCTCTAGCTGCTCGACAGTACTCAATTTTCGCCTCATTGAGTAACTCTCTAAGGTCAGTAGATGCCAAGTGTTCCAAAGCTTCCTGAAATTTAAATTAGAACCTAATAAAATTTCCCCTAGTATAAATCCCAGCTAAACAGTACTATCAAGCTATAGAATAATTGATTCTATCATTAGACAATAAGCTATAAATTCAACGCAGCTTAATTTAAAAAAAAAAAATTACTTAATTGAACCTAAAACCCTAGGATTTCCAAAAAAAAAAAAAAAAGGTTTCTAAAAGCTAATTCAATGCAAGCAAATGTGAACTTAATTTCCTTATTACAGTGAAATAAAAAAGCAGCAAAAAAATTAAATTCTTATTTTAAAGAAGTAAAACACTAAGAAAAGTAAAGACCCTAGGGTTTTTGCAGTTGACAGTTAGGGAAGGGAACCTGAACGGCTCGGCTACTGAAGTTGGATTGAAGAAGAGGGGGAGTTGGTGATCTAACCGTGCGGCCGTTACTTGCGGACGTTGAATGGAAAACCAGACCGTTGATTTCGGATTTCTCCATTCGTTTTCAATTCTGGTAAACGATTTGCCTGGAAAAATGAAGAGTGAGTAGAGTTTTGAGAGTGTGTCCAAGGGCTTTGGGCTAATTAAGCTGCAATTAAAAGGAGGAAAAAAAAACAAAAAAAAAGACTACCGTTTAGGGACAGAAAATTCTTCATAATTATTGAATTATTATAGATGTATTTAAATTTAAAAATGCCACTTTGGTATTTTCGCAAATAAAAAGAAAAGTGTGAATAGAATGGGCCGGGTAGCCCAAGCTCAGTATTTTGTCGGCTCTATTAAATATCAATCATTGAACCAAGCCCACAAAGAAATAGAATGGTATGGTCCTCTTCCTCACCTTACCCAAAAAATTTATTATTATTTTATTTATGTAATGAATTTTTTTATTTTCATAATTAGTTTATTAAATTTATTTATTTTAATCAAAATGTATTTTATTAAATTTATTTATTTAAAAATATTTAAGCATGTAATCAGAAGTAAAATAAGTTAGTGAGCATTTGCATGCAAAGTAACTATTTAAAAAGTTTGTTTTTAATATATATCAATAATATTTTTTTTTAATTTTACGAAATAGATTAAAAAATTATAATATATATTATTTTTTAAAATACTAAAAGACAGTTCTTGAAATTAAAAACTATAATGATTATGAATAAAATAATTTTTCCTTTTTAAAAACAATTTAAAACATACTTTTGGTCTTTCTAATGAAAAAAAGGGAAAAAAAAATTCCCCAGATCAACAGCTCTGATGGAAGGTCCTTAAATCGGACGCTTAACATTAAAGTACACCATCACTTGAAAGTCAAACATTACGAAACCGTTAAAAGTACAACACCAGCATGGCAGTTCCCTCGCAGTACACAAATGTGAATAAAGAAAACATCAAGGCCAAAATCGTCATAACAAAGAACCATGGGTGATCCCGCTTTTGTGTATAAGTGACCAACGCGACAGCAATTTTTCTTCATCAAACATGTATTTGATATTTCTTCCTCTTCGGATGCTCTTCATTTGGTCCGCTACTCACTCTGCCGCGTGCTTTCTCAGTTTGTTGGCCTCGACGAAGCGCCGTCGTTAATATATAGTTGTTCCTTTTTGTTGGTTTTTGTTTTATTGTTTTGATGGAAGCTGCACCAGTAAAGTCACAACCTTTACACAACTTCAACCTTCCGTTTCTAAAATGGGGGACCCACGTAGGTGTTGGTTCTTCTAACGCCAGCGCCGACCACCACCGTTATCCTGAATCCGACTCGGACCTTGACTGTCTCCGTCCGACACGTGTTGGGTCACGCTCCACCCGCATTCATCGCTTCTCCTTCCCTCCCCCA
This sequence comes from Adansonia rubrostipa, assembly GCA_038381775.1. Taxonomy (NCBI): domain Eukaryota; kingdom Viridiplantae; phylum Streptophyta; class Magnoliopsida; order Malvales; family Malvaceae; genus Adansonia; species Adansonia rubrostipa. Next base: position 5,142,232 of record JBBYHM010000010.1, on the reverse strand, counting down.
CCAAAACCTATCCAACAAAGCCACCGCGAAGAAGAAGAAAAACAACGTGAACAAGAAGAGTCGTTAAAGCCGCAAAAAAATGAAGACGACGGAGAAGGAGCGGAGGACGAGACGGTGCAGAGACCGTGGAATTTGAGGCCGAGGAAGGTGGTTGTGGAGACGTCGATGGCGGTAGTAACAACGGTGGTGGAAAAGATGAGTGAAAGGGCAGCGCCGAAGTCGATGAGATTAAGGGGATTGACTGAAAATGGAGGGGTTGTCGAAAAGAAAGAAAAAAAGAAGTTTTGGATAGCTTTATCAAAGGAAGAAATTGAAGAAGACATCTTTGTGATGACGGGATCAAGGCCCGCCAGAAGGCCCAAGAAAAGACCCAAGAATATCCAGAAACAGCTTGATGTAAGGGCAAATCTTTCTGCGTTTTGATTTATGTTTCTGATTTTATAGTGAATGGCTAACCTTTCTGTTTTTTTTGTTGGGGGGTTTAGAATGTCTTTCCTGGTTTATGGTTGGTTGGTACAACGGCTGATGCTTACCGTGTTGCTGATGCTCCTATTAAGGTTCTTTTTGCTTTATCTAACCTTATTGAGTTAAAATTTCATTAGCTGATAACTGAAATTTGTTCAACTTTTTTGTTTATCTGCAGAAATAGATATGCTTTTAGATGCCTAACAGATTAGCAGATACAAAGGTTGCCTCTGAATTTCGCAACTTTAGTATGTTTTAAACTTCTAATGTTGTTTTTACTTATTTGTTAGGGAGTTTTTCGTCTAGTTTCTTATAGCTGCAACTGAAATAGTTTGGTGAACATGTTTGCAGGAGATGGTAGTGGTGTTCTGGAATTCGGAAACATGGGAGCTTTGTAGGGTTATATCACATTGAGACCTCAAAATTGTTGAGGTATAATGAAAACATGATGTTTGTAAAGAAAAGGGAAAAGTATGAGAAACTATATTTAATTTCTTATTAATGTTTTTATTTCGTGTTGGTGCCGAAGACTAGAATAGGGTTAGAGTTTTAGTGGGTTTATAAATTGGTGGTAGACTGGTAAAGGACTTAAAATATGAACAAAGATACGGATGAAGTAGAGAGAATCTCTTACAGGGCTTTTCATTTTAGTATGCTGAATCGAGGTATTCCGATTCTGGGATATTTTGTTATTTTTGGTTTTTGTAAATTTTTCTAATCCCTTTGATTGATTATAATGTTTTGACAGGCTTCCCTACATCGGTGGGGGGCAGAGTTTGAAGCCCGTGTAGTTAAATTTGCAATCCTCTAACCTGAAAGAGTTCTTTCTCTATTTATATGAGCTTCAATCAAGAGGAGCTTCCGATAAGGTTTAATTGCATTTCTTTTACTCATGTTTTCGTCACCCCCATATTTTATATAATATATCCGTAGCCGAATTCACTAAATTGTGTTTTACAGAATCTGAGAGATCTTAGCATAGTGAACTTTTATTTTTGCTGTCTTTATGCATTTTGATTTTACAAAATTTCAAGGCAGTTCACAAGGGTAATACTTTATCCGACTTAGCAACTTGGATAACCTGAGTTTGAAGACTTTGTCAGCTTATGCTTCTTATTTAGGATAATGGTGACTTCGGCTTTACTGCCTACGGGCGTTTTAATATCGTGTCAAATTCTCGATTATCTGCCTTGAAAGTTATAACAGTTTGCAGTGTAGGCTTTCGTAATTCTTGAAAACTGCATTTTCAAGAAATACATATGTAGGATCTTTCTATTCTCCTTCATCTTCCGGAGTACTACCCTTTTATAAACAAGGAAAAATCTCATGAACCCTTGTATGCTGATTTTACTTCAGAAGGGCTCATTTTGTCCTTGAAAATTCAGTTTTCAGAACTTACTGTTTGCTGAAATATCGGGTAGTGAGTGCCAAATACGAGAGGAAATGAGATTTTTTTTTTTTTTAATCCATTATCATTTACTACCCTCCCCTTGTTAAGATTTTAATATATTTGTTTTCCATCTCTTGATTTCTTTTTGTATGATTTGTCTCCGAATTGTTCTGTGAAACTTTATAGTGAAAGCTATATAATTCTGTATTTATATTTTTCCTCATTTTATTTTTTGGCAAAGAAAAATATATTTCAACTTTTTTTTTCCGAAAGTAGACTTGATAATAATGCACACGATTATACGAATATGACATGTATAAGATTAAAAAATACAACATAATATGAATGCTTTTTTAAAATATATACAATTCGAATCATAAACATATCAAAATTGATAAAAATTTTAAACATGATAATAAAACGATAAAATATATGAATTGTAAGGTATATTTGAAAGGGGATGAGCAGAAAATTTAGATTAAGAAAGTTAAGGTTGGCCTTTGATGATAAGAGTGATATAGTATCAAAATAATATCGTTGTTCTCTAGAGCTGGGCGGTGGCATCAATTTTTGCCAATGACTTATTTTCAATCTGTTCTTATCTGTATTCTATTTAGTTAAAGTGTGCTTCTAGGTGTAAGTTAAATATCATTTTTAAAAAATATATATTTAATATATTGTTTTTATGCAATTTAGAAACAGTAACACATTCGTTGAATTTTTTCCTTTTATAAATGTCCCCTTAGTTAACGAGAATGATTAACATGGTTTTCAATACTTAAGGTCCCCCCCCCCCGGGCAGTCAACTCCGATTTAGTTGGCTTCATCTTTATTTTCATCTCCTACTCAATAGTTTCGTTTTCTGATTCATTAATTAATTAATTAATTAATATTGCTTGTGAATGGTCAATCGCTGAAACCCAATAAAAGACAATGGTGTCTATTTGGGGCAACTTTGTTGAATTGGGCCAAGGCCTAGCAAACAAAAGCATGGGGGACCATTTTTTGTTTAGCTCTTCAATTTTAGATTTACAGGTTTCTAATAATCCAAAATTGCTGCATATAATAGTAAAGTTGAAAACTTTTCGTGCTGATTTGTACATGAAATGATGATTTTAAACCTAAATCTTTGATTTTCATTTTTTCCCCTTTAGTCATATAATATTGGCCACAATACACGTGCCCATTAGCTCATGCCATTATTATTACCACAAAATGTTTTATGG